>JAPYYZ010000385.1:0-20935 GCA_030522705.1 Eretmocerus eremicus
TACATCAAATCTGAGCCTCAATACACTCACTAGATGGTAGGAGGATGCCCTAATAGGGTCCCTAAGAGTCTCTGCGAAGCCCGAGAGTCGGCACAATCATAATCCGCCGTTATCATGCATCTCTACCATGGTGAAATTTCTTCATCCCTGTGGTCAAAAATCGATACCTCTGAAGCCGATTTCGGGCTCTCAAGACGAGGAAACATGTCAGTCCAGGACTCAGAGCACGGGGAGGACTGGCTTCCCTCGCTTCGCTCGGGAATCCATCAGTCCCTAGGGCCCGACAGGGGGCCGACCCGAGTCGAAGGATAACACCGGCACACAACAAAAAAAGTACCTGTACTTCTGAACAGACCCACCTTACAATATGTATTTTGGCCCGCTGAAACCGAATTCGAGCTCGGTTTTGCCTGCTGACCTCTTTTTCCCCCGGAAAACGAAATATTTTCAGAATTTTCAGCTATTTTCTCGTTTTCCGGGGGAAAAAGAGGTCAGCGGGCGGGACCGAGCTCGAATTCGGTCTCAGCGGGCCAAAATACATATAGTAAGGTGGGTCTGGTCAAAAGTACAAGTACTTTTTCTTTTGTGTGCCGGTGTAATATATTCTTCATGTGTCATCAAGGGAACCTTGTCGCTAAAATTATCAGATATGGAAATCCTAAATGAAGGGATGAATCCATCAAAAACTCCCAATAACTAATTCACGTTCGAAGAGAAATACCTACGGCCTCCATTTTTCGGGTACGCCCTACTCACATGCTTAAATCAACCAATCTGCTACGCATATAATTTTGCGCGCAACAATACTTCCTTGATCTAGAGAAATTCTCATCCATAGATAAAGGAACCCTATCCCCTCGTTTTTCAAGTCTTTCCCTTCCGTTTTCCCATGACGACTGATATTGTTCATCAACCCACAGGTCCAGATCACTGGCTGACTTCAATAGGCCGCGAGAGACGCGTGTGAATACAATCTAAGTCAGCATGTGATATGAAATTTCACGCTGCAGCGTAGTGAACACCCATTTACTTTTTCTAAAAAGTATAACTTGCCGAGTATGAGAATTTTCCAACCAGAACTCCATTCCTATATACTGACTTTCAGTAGACGCATAGGGATTACGCATATTCAACGATATCCATAGATGCGAGAAATTGTAAGAGATAGGCTATTTTAAAATATGGCCAGAACTGCATTTCAATTCTTGAAATGAATGAGATCATAAACCTCGAACTTTCGATGACTAATGTATAATCTCATTTGGAACGGCGGATGATTCATTCTAGTTTGTTTACACAGGAATTCACACAGAACGGTGGTTATTCATGGGCTGATCAATATGATCAGGAATTTTAACTGGGACATTGGATTGTGATTGACTTGGAACTGACAAGGGGAGACCACACCCTTCGGGTCACCGAATCTGACCACAATTTCTCTACAGTCTTGTACTACCTAGAATATGAAGAATACCAAGTGTTGCTGACAAATGCCCACTCTGGACAGAGTTAAAAAATGATTCAGTATCCCATATTTTATGAATTTTGGCTATTTTCACCCATAATAGGCTTCTATTGTATCATCAGGTGGTCTCGCTCGACCAAACTCCGCATTGGTGCTGCTAACCTTTCTTCACATTCGGGATACATGATATCTGATGAATCCTAGACCTAGAGGATGTTGTCTCCAAACAGCAACTAGACGGGCCCATAGATTGCAATTACGCAATATCCTTAGCAACAGAATGATACATCAGGAGATTACTCTCGACTAACGAATGGCTGTTTCCTACCTCATTCGCCTCACGGATGGAATTGCTTTGCTCAGACCAATCCGCAAGCGACCCAATACTTGATGGTACAGGAATCTTGTCTATTAGAGGGAGATGCACCGCACATGCCAACAATTTTACTTTTTACGGGGTTGATGGAGTCGATTCAGACCGTACATTTACTCATGAACAGAAATTCGAATTGAATATCAATGAAGTAATCCCCGAAGAAACCCAAATAACGCTCAACGACAAAGATCACGGAATATCCGAAACAGTTGACGACTGGCAATCGAGCGGGAATTCAATTGCATCAAGGGAGATTGAGAAGCAATATCGCGGAGTCTTGAACCAGAAACGAATCACTGAGACCTTCTATGAATACTTGGGACTATCTTCCGGTACAACCGTCTTGATCGCAATCATCTTCCGTATGCTAATGAGGAAAATCGATTTGGTCTCAAACTATGGAAAATCAAAAATAATCGGAAGCTTCGGGCCACCATCCACAATACAGAACCTCTCTGTTTACAATCAAATAAAGTACCGAATGATAGACCTCAATGTACACCTCCCCACCTTCCAAGGAACAAAGACCTCGACAGAGCATTAGTATCATTTAGTAATTCACGTAACGCATCTTCAGAACGAGCTACCCTCTAAGAGACATCCTCCATACACGCTCCTGAATATCGTGCGATAGAGTCACTCAGGATTCCCAGGCAAGAAGTTGACCACCTTTAGAACTGCCATGGACCAATATTACATCCTTGAAATCGATTCAATATCGCCATGGCCAAGTGCAATGCCATATCCTGAGTGTGACGCTGCATTCTGGGCGTACCACTGCATAGGCAAGGCGCTCACTACAAGCATCGCGCCACATCGCGGGCGTTACTTTACATGGCGGGCGTCACGCCGCGCGACCAATGTGATGCGATATTACGAGTGTAATGCTACATTGCGGGCGTTGCGCCGCGTTGCGAGTAGAAAACTAATTGAGCTACCAAAAATGTTGGTACGGCCAAAACTCGCATTTGAAACCGAAACAAAAAGGAAGATTCGTGTTCTATTTTACATACAAGCCCCGGGATATATCACTTCAAAACGTCCAATCTCCATGCGATGAATGACATATATCATGGATTTCGTAGCCTGATCGAGAGGTCTCGGAAGAGAAATATAAAAAGAGGGGAACATGAACAAGGGAAAATGCCTTCAACTCAAATGGGATACCTAGCACATCCCAAATTCTTTCAGAACATAGTATATCACACAACAAGGGCGGAATGTGGGCTATTGCAGGCCTCGCATGGGTTTCCTCCGAAGCACAGTCGAGGGGAGCATGTGCGTGGTCTGGGATAGCCCGCATTTTCGCCCGGAGTGCGTATACAATTTTTTGGTATGCCCACTTCGGAATTGTGTGGTTTCTGACACAATTTCGTGACAAAGTGCCGCACCAACGTACGAGTAAGGAAGCGTCGAAGCATGCGAGATAGTGGACCGGGGGCGAAGCCCGAGGTCTGATACGCATGCGCAGACGCTTCCTGGCCTGGATGACAATGCGGCACTTGCCATCCCGAAATCAGGGCGGAAACCACACGCTTCTGATGTTGGTATGCCGAGAAAATTGTTTGGTCTCCGAAATTATTCTCAAGAAGTGAGAATGGATATAACATGAGTTGAAACACAGTTCTTTATATCTGATCGATCTACTGTTGTACAAGATTTTTGAAGTTGAATTGATACAATAGTTCGAACAAATAATCCACTATGACCCAATCTGACTCATAATTTTCGTCAAAATTGTCCGAATTCAACTCGAGCCACAGCCGGAGAATCTCATTGTAGCCACTCGACCGCGCCTCATAACTGCACATCGCGAGCGAAGAGAGGCGCCCTTCCTTCCAAATGCGAACGCGATAATGGAAGGATGTTCGGCGCATGCCATAAAAATCTTCGGGCTCTGTATCAGGCTCCGGGAGTTGCCTTCCCCACATACCCACAACCGATTGCCGTTGTATGCTTGATGGAAAGTCATCATTCCAATCGCGGTCACAGCGCCGCAGAGCCCACGGTGCTGCCCAATTGTCAAACTAAAAAGAAATAAGAAGAAATATTCCGACATCCAGATTTTTCTTCCCCCACATTTTTTCCTCCAAACCACAATTTGAGGATACTCAAACAAATACGACTGTACGGTCAGTGAGGCAACTGGCGTACGTAAGGCTCTGGCTGAACCCCATGGGCGCGAAACAACCTCGCTAGGACCTTCCAATCCTCGAACTGCGTTTAGAATCGGAAATTCAACAACATTATATATTTGACAAATGAGATAGCAACCTCAAAACAACTTACGTTCACCCGAGGAAGTTGCGGCCGTGGTGGAAGATGAAATTGGTCCATCTCAATTTTGACGTTGATTGTATTCCAACCTCCACTGTAAACTGCTGCATCCAGTCAAAGTGCCAAGACATGACTGCAAGACTCACGACTTTATACATTCAAAACGGACCGACAGACTCAACGACCAAAACATCATACGAAGCACGAACTCGGGGGGCAAGGGGTGGGGGGCATCAAACGCAGATTCAGCGAAATTTCGCACAAAGCCAAAATGCCAGGCATTAACTTCGAATATGCACGTATGATGTTTTTCTCCAATGTGATTTCTCAATGAACCATAATTATGTCTATCTATATCTATCATGAGATATCCGATAAGATGTGTAAAATGAGCTGAAGAAAGAACAATATCATGAACGATTCAATTCGTCATGAACAGTGGAATCTTATTGTACCAGTTATTCAAGTATTTGCGTAGGCCCTCACCATCAATGGAATTGGGAAACGATTTGGACAAAGTTCATACGTAACTCTTGGAGTTATTTCATTCGTTGATAAAATGACCCACAAGATCACGATGGTCAACCGGAGTTTTGTATCACCTACGAAACTAATTACATCAATATCAAATTCGAACCTCATATCACAGAATCTCCAATTATGGAGGTTTATTGTTAATAATAATTTAGAGCAGAATTGTTGCCAACATAACCACAAGAAATGGCGCATACAGTATAACACCACTTGTAACTTGTTCGGATACAATAGACCTAAGACTCACGCAGATATTGAATTCGTTTTTCAGAATTGTTATTGTTATAATCCCGAATTTTCAAATCGAACTTTCCCAAGACTAGACCTTGCAAATGGGAGTCGCACTTCCATAAGTTTGGAAAAACCATCATGAACAAATCCATTCATTATTCATGATTCGACCAATCGCATTATGGTTCTCAACAAAATTGAAGGATCTCTCATATTGTAGAATTAAAAATATCCCATACCATTATCACCCAGTAATTTACAAAGCTATACAATTTGTTTTATCAGAATCTATGTATTTCCTATACTCGTTGAAGATATATATAGTTTTTCCAGGGGTGATGAAGGAGTAGGCTCGAAGAATCGCAGGCATCAAAACTTTGAATTATGGAGGATGATTTTTAGCACAATCCGTGAGAAATAATGGTGGATCATATAAAGGTCTATGGACACTACCAGATTTTGTTGCGCCGCTGTGAGGTGTTCAACCACTTGAATATTGCAATTGTGTATCGGATGATTGGAATATTTCAACTGGGAAATCCCTAACGGTGTAACAATATATGGGAAGCATCCAATCCTCCACAGGGACGCTACAGCAATCTAACACAGACCCACTTACACACCTCACACCTGTGTCCACGATTCAAACTTCCGCGTTGATTGCAGATCTCGTGTGAGTGGCTCGAAATCCAACAGATGGCGCCACCATGCACTTTTGAGCGATCTCAATCTCCTCCCTGCAATAACTGACCCGCGCTGATTAAGCCATCAAGCGGGATAGGCGCTAATGATCCTCCAGTCTAATCGCCACGTGCGCGACGATACCATGACCGTTATGGGAGAGCCCGTGCAAATGTGCAAAGAGCGTATTGGCAAAGCACGTGGAGACTTCAAGATAGCCACGTCCATCTACCAGGCCGCGAAAGTAGATTACTAACAAGTAGAGGACCAACCTTGTGGATCACGGATTCGACCAGAACTCTGGGAATCATATTGTTTCGGTGAGAAATAAAGATATCCCAGAGGGTTGAGACCAATAGGCCGTCTGTCCCGAGATACAGCTAAGGACATTAACATTGCTAGTATACCTATACATATGAATTTTCAACACTTGCCTATATGAGCAATGCTAATGTCCCTGGCTGTATCTCGGAACGGAGGGCCTATTGGTCTAAAACCTATGGGATATCTCCAGTTCTCACCGAAACAAGATGATTCCCAGAGTTTTGGCCGAATCCGTGATCCACAGGGCTGGTCCTCTACTCGTAAGTGAAGTTGGGAGAGGTAGAGAGAGATTATTAGTTTGTATAGGCGAATTTTTCATGTTTATCAACAAAAGCCGGATAGCAAAGTGAGCTTAACACTTCCGGTACCCTCCGTGAGCACGCAAATGGAGGACAGAGCATCAGCAATCATCAGCGCTGAGACACAAACAAAGGTTTCTCTTCAGATCAGCACGGGTATGCAAACATCGATCAACGTGCAAGTATGAGCGTCTGCGCAGCACCCAGCAACATCCCCGTACTGGAGTGTGAAGCATATGCGCCCTAGAAGAATCAATTCTTCGGCCCAGCGAACGCTGGCCGCCGTGAAAACTAAGCTGCATTATCAACAGGTGGGTTACGCTCTAGAATAAGAACAATGCCCTATTCAGGAGGAACGCAAACATCCGTCGGTCCCGCGCCCCACGCCACGCCCATCATTGTCGTGCCCGCCACACTGGCATGTGACGCACAACAAGGAGAGACGCGAATGGCACCTGCACCTAACAGCATCATACTTCTCCCCGTGATCACTACCACCACGCCTGGCGGACTATCAGACGACACGTGACAAGGAGAGACGCAAGCGGCACCTCTACCTAACAGCATCGCACTCTCCCCCACGCCCATCACTGTCGAATCCGTCACACTGGTAAGCGACGCGCAAGAAGGAGAGACGCAAACGGCACCTCCAGACAACAGAATTACACTTCCCCTCGCGATCAACACCACCGCACCTCGCGAACAAGCAGACGACGTACAAAGAAAAGAGATGCGTGTGGCACGTCCACCCAACAGCGTCGCACCCCCCCCCCCCAAGCCCCGCCCCGATTCACCCTCTGCCCCCTCCCCCGATGGGGCAGGCTTGGAAACTCTCGGTCCGTGACGCAATGTGCCGTGCAGAGTATCAATAACAAACATCCTCGCGCCTCTCAGTACGTCAAACATCAACACACTATTCATTCACACTGATCCGAACGCACCCCCAACTTCAGCAACTGAACTACCCGTGTTCACGATTGTAAACGGCGCACAGTGGGGGGAAGAGGTTCGTTTTGGACAAAATTCGTCGTTACGCGAATTCTGACTCAATTGAGATGATTCATACGGGAATCTCTTCGTTTTTTCTTGTTCTACATTATGTCACTGCAACTTTTTTGATCACGCTAAGTTTTATGGGTCAGAAATAGAGCTTATGTCAATTTTTCTCGGTTTTTGACGTTTTTTCCATCATTCTCCAATCAGAACAGACGAGAAAGTGATCGGAAACCATTCCAATCAATAGAAAATTTTGATGATAGATGTCCCAGCAACAATTTTCCATATTTTGAGGAGGCGCCAGACGCGCAGGAAATTTTTGCGACACGAAAATCCGAATTTTGAAATATTAAATCCAGCTAGTGATACGTGTAAGAAATTGATGAGTTGACTCTGCTCGAGTGAATTTCTACGTGACTCAATTCATACCAAAATTTGATGAGCTACTCCCTCAAGAGTCCCAAACCAATAACAAAAGCTTTCCAGAAGATATGAGAGACCTGGAATCAGCAGTGGGCTGTGCATCAGGTATACCGAAACAGGCCTTTTTGGGTATTTCCCTGGGGGAAGAGCCTGCGAGATTGCAATACTCACTGAGCATCTCGCAGCTCTGCACGAACGTGGATTGGCTTGAGTGTAAATGCAAATATACATGTCTTATTGGAAATTATCGTCCACATCCACTTGGTAAGTTGTTTGGACGCTGGAATATCACCAGAAGTCCCTAGGCAAGCAAAATTACCAGAGCCCGCACATCTATTCTGGGAGCTTTCTGTGGCGAGTGGGGCTCGAAATAATATTTTATGACTGTGGAAATTGGTAACTCAAGTTCAATGAGGATCAAGGGTTGGTAATTGAGTGTGATCCTAGGAAAATTGCTCATTTGAATGACTCGTACTTCGCATAACTTGGCGAAAATTGGGATAATTTTGGAAATTCGTCGATTCCAGAAAATTAATTCTGATTGTAACTCAAAAAATATTGATTTCATCGCATTCCATTCCAGATGAAAAGGACGCATCTTCGTGAGCTCTATTCTTTTACTTCCGGGCAAAATATCGCTATTATAATGCATGTTTTTTGAGTTATATAAAAAATTCAAAAAAATTTCAGTACACCCAAATCCTCTTGGTCATCATCGTCTGAGTGTTCCAAAGGTTAAACACCTGCTGCTCCACTCAAGAATGCTCAGCTATTAGGAATGGTTGCCGTTACAACTTCTCGAGATATCTAAGGGGTTTACAAGTATAATAAGTGAAGAGGAGACTTACTCTCATTATAAGTCCAGATCACTCAAACCAAACTATAGAAAAGGAGGATTTCTGATGTATTCCCTTATTCGACCCCGATTGGAGTGATTTCTTAGCTGGGAGCGAACTTAATTCTAAATGTTGAGTTATCTTTGGTTCGCCCTTCTAATGATTGAAAAATAGTTCTTGCTAATCCCGGTATATAAAATTTGACTTCAGTCTGCTACAGAGACAAGCTGATCCCAAATGATCCTACATCAGGCATGCAGTCTGCCTGCCCAAAGTTTACAGACAGATTTGCCTCATAGATTCGATAATTTGTATACATTCCCTCCAACAACCATTCTAATTATGCCCGTTGTTGATATGATTCCTTTTCCAATGAACACAGAATTGTTATTCATCCAACAAATGCGAAGATGATGTTCCTCACATCTCATGCTGATGTATGGAAGCCGTTCAGTGATCAGACTAGATTCTCAGAGCCTGGATATCTATTCTTAGAATTTTTATGACAATTGGAGATCAAAACAATCTCAGATCCATAATAAGGCGGCCACTTTGAGCCGGAATCGTCTACTTACGTAGACTCTGGGAACAATTGAAACTGATTATCTTGTGCCCAAGATGAGCATATCTCATGATCATTTGCGGACCATCTCATTATGATCCATCCATACTGATATTTACGAACGTTGAATATCCTCACAAGGTTCCTTCCTCACAGGAATGTTTTGCATACGGTTGAAACTATCAACGATTCCAAGGAGATTGGATTGAACAAGATCCCATGTAACCCTCGAATATCGCGCATTACATCCAACCCAGTACCCAGTTTTGGAGAGAGGTGCATTTCAATCTCCTACTATTCGCGAATTATACCTGATCTCATATAGTATTCAACATCGCCCGAGAGTTCCTCTCCATAATAATACAATGTTCACTCATTGTCTCATCGTAATGCATCTGAAGTTGTTGACATTGTATTGTTCATCTCCATTGCTCATAAGATATAGAACCGCGTGATCAAAATCTCACCAAAAAATGTCTCAAGAAGTCGCTCTATCTATTTTGTTCCTTTTTGAACATTCATAGAACCGATGATTCTCCCCAATTAGAGACTCAGTTCCTATGATTCGAATGGATTGTGATGGATAGATTTCGAATTCGAATGGATGGATTTCGAATAGATTCAACACTCAAATCATAATAACCAAGAGGATTTGGGTGTACTGGAATTTTTTGAAATTTTTATATAACTCAAAGAACATGCATTCTAATAGCGATATTTCGTCCGGAAGCAAAAAAAATAGAGCTCAGGAAGATGCGTCTTTTTCATCTAGAATGAAATGCGGTGAAATCAATATTCTTCGAGTCACGATCAGGATTAATTTTCTGAAATCGAAGAATTCCCAAAATTATCCCAATTTCATCCAAGTTATGCAAAGTACGAGTCATTCAAATGAGCAATTTTCCTAAGATCACACTCGATTACCAACCCTTGATCCTCATTTAACTTGAGTTAACGATTTCCACAGTCATAAAATTTCATTTCGATCTCCACTCGCCACAAAAAACTCCCAGAACAGATGTGCAGGCTCTGGTAATTTTACTCGCCTGGGGACTCCTGGTGATATTTGAGCGTCCAAACAACTTACCAAGTGGATGTGGACGATAGTTTCCAGTAAAACATGTATATTCGCATTCACATTCAAGCCAATTCACGCTCGTGCAGAGCTGCGAGATGCTCATTGCAATCTCGGAGGCTCTTCCCTCAGGAAAATACCCAAAAAGGCCTGTTTCGGTGTACCTGATGCACAGCCCACTGCTGATTCCAGGTCTCTCATATCTTCTGGAAAACTTTTGTTATTGGTTCGAGACCCTTGAGGAAGTAGCTCATCAAATTTTGGTATGAATTGAGTCACGTAGAAATTTACTCGAGCAAAGTCAACTCATCAATTTTTTACGCGTATTACGGGCTGAATTTGATATTCCAAAATTCGGATTTTCGTGTCTCAAAAATTCCCCGTGCGTCTGGCGCGTCCTCAAAATATGGGGGATTGTTGCTGGGACATCTATTATCAAAGTTCATACTGATTGGAATGGTTTCCGACCATTTTCTCGTCCGTTCTGATTGGAGAATGATGGAAAAAACGTCAAAAACCGAGAATAATTGACATAACCTCTATTTTTGACCTATAAAACTCAGCGTGATCAAAACGGTCGCAGTGACATAATGTAGAACAAGAGGAAACGGAGAGAATACTGTTCAAATCATCTCAATCGAGTTAGAATTCGCGTAACGACGAATTTTGTCCAAAACGAACCTTTTCCTCCCACTGTGCGGCGCCAAGGTCCAAAAGGTCAGTACACCCGGATATCCACCTCACGGGTCCCTGCCCCCTCTCATTACGGAACACATATCTGTTGAGGGTATGTCATTAACATTGAAAAACGAACATCGACAAGGATTTAGTGATATCAGCGACGCAAGGACCAGTGAGATGAATGAGACCATCGTCCTCGATTACACTGGGACATCGACCTGTTACAATGGAAAACCTCTCAGGGAAAGAGAGTGAAGCAGAATTTGAGCTAAGAGGTCGACAGATAGGAAGAAGGCGGCTCCCTGCTCGCTTTGCAGCAAAATTCATCGGCCACAGAATTGTGAACGAGTGACGAGATGGAGGCTGTGCAAAGGATGCAAGACAGCAGGAGCGGATAGATTTCGTATGCAAGAGCAAAATATCACAGAATCCACTTGTGGAAGATGCGGAAACAATCCAGCGAAAACACCCAGACTCGCATAACACACCGGGTACACACATACATCACACACATAACATCCCTTTTAGCGTCCAGACTACTTCACTCTGTAACTCTAATAACTCGGAGGTCAGATTGGATGTAATTTATTAGTGACACCAAATACGAGATGATCCACGGGTCTTTGGAATCCACGGTATCCTACAGTCGGAAGCATTCCGGGGGCGGAAATGGTTTGAGGGAGAGGGGGCAGGGAGTCTGGCATCCCGCTGGGCAGGGCGTCCCCGAACCTCGAATCACATGTGAATTGATCACGGATCAATAACACAAGGTGTAGGAAGGGAATGACGAACCCAGAGCAGATTCTAGGACAATTTTGACACTCAATCTATCCACATCAATCCATCGCAAGAGGATGATATATCAGTACTGCGACGCTGTGACGCTGGCGGCGTCACACGCGGTGACGCTGCAACGCAGAGATACCACTCGTAACGCCATTGGCTAACACGATGCGACGTGGCGGCGCTGTAACGCTATGGTGCTGAGGTGATGCATCGTTGCAGAGCTGTACTCTCATGTTGCTCGAGTTACAATTTTCAAAATAGGTTGAAGTCTCTCCGATCAGCCTCTGTCAGTCTCCAATCCAAGATTGATCGAGTGGTTTAGAGTCCATTCTATCGGCTCATCCAAGTACCCCAGCAAAGGACCGTGAAGTGAGGTCCTGAGGAAGAGCAGCCAAGAGCTTTGACTGCATCCCACCGGAGGAGAACGCCGGCGTAACCCAACCCAGCTGCCCCGAGCCAGCGTTCATCAGCCCCAGGATTCGTCCAATTTGGTCTTCACAAGCTGCGCCTCGGAGGACCTGTCTATTTACCAGACCATTGTGTAGATTAAAAACGATACGAATTACCAATTAGAATCAATTCCTATTTTTTTTTGGCCACGGAATTCTAAAAACATTCAGAATCGCCATCTTTTGAATATTTGTAAAATAGGCGCTCTGAGAATGTATCTCATAGTTCCGAATTCACGAAGATTTTATATGGTTCCTGAATGAATTATCTCGTTCTATTTGGTTCATTCTGGATTCATCAATCATCTTGTGAATGCATGCATATTTGATTATTTCAAAACCATCCATCATCTTCTCGAACTATTCATGAACACCTGATTTATCAAATTTCATCAGCTTCGATGAAGATTGATTCCAACAAAATAATTTCATCGATTGGATCTTTCAGATCTCAAGATCGAGTATAGAGTTCCTGACTGTCATCATGGAATATTGGATATAAATCCTGAACGATAGTATCATATTGAGACGTGTGTATGTGTGTATATATATATATATATATATATAGATATTTATCATCAAGGAGTGAACGCTGAGTCTCGTGCTCGTGAGTGAAAGGGAAGCGCAACTCAGCATTCCGCTTGCTAGACTGTTCCTTGATCCTAAATATATTTGTTTATCCGAACTCCAGGGTTGGTCATAACAGAGCGGCCTCCTGATGAGTTCTCTTCCCTCCCAAAAAAGTCGCACACACTGCCAGAAATTCGAAGACTAACCAGAATCTCTCCAGCAGTGCAGAATGAATCCGAGAGAATAAATTTCCAAACTGCAAATTCCGCATCCTCCTCACTTTGAGAGTCACAGAGCGCGGCTCAGATCACAATTCTCGACGCCGGGGTCGATCTCGGGTACCAATTTGGCTAGAGGAGGTGGTTTGACTCGCCAACCCTCCTCTCGGATGGCCCCCATGGTTGGGCTAATTTCCTTGGAGAACCATCTCGGTGTTGTCGACGTGCCGCTGCTGTTTGCTGCGAGCTCCACCTCGAGTACTCCTACCAGAAATGGCCCTTTTTCTGTGTCGCGAATCCCACCCATCGCCGGGGTCTTCTCTACGTTGCGAATCTCACCCATTGCTGGGGTCTTCTGTACGTTGCAAATCTCACCCGTCGCCGGGGTCTTCTCTACATTGCAAATCTTACCCATTGCTGGCGTTTTTTCCACGTTCGCAACGAGTGACTCTTCTGTAGTTCCCTCGCCACGCTGCGTACCGGTCATCGGTACGGATTGATCCGTTCCGACCGATATTAGTCGTCGCCCTGGCATGGTCTCTACCTTAGTCACCCCATCTACTAGCTGCAGGGCACAGATGGAGTCAGGTTCTGGACTCCCACCAACCCGTTTTCCGAGCAGCGAAGGGCCCACTTGCAATCTGGTTATGTCTGGATTGTCTACTCTCCTCACCCACAGGCTCGACACTTTTCGACTGTTTTCTAAGGCCATTCGCTGACGACATGTCCCAACTGCTGGCACGTGAAGCACTGCCGTAAAGAGTATTCCCTCACCTAATGCCCAGGCTGATCGAAATTGAAACATGCACCACTCTTCATCTGCGGTTGCCGCTCCTGGGCGGCCTCCGGCGCGGTAGGGCCTCGCCCTCCTGGTGGTCGTGACCCGTCTCCTCGTGGTTGCGGTTCTCGGATGTGGATTTGCATCCGCTCTCTGTGGTCTTGGTGCATCTGAGGGATGTCCAATACGGGCTGCGTTTGTGGTGGAATGCGGAGGTTGGACAATCGATCGCGGTGCCGACGAAGGCCCTGGGCAGGAGGATCCACCGACGGGCCCGTCGCCACAAAATGATCTCCGTCTGACTCGGACTCTCGAAGTTCACGGATCGTAGCCGAGGTTCCCGTCCGCTGTACACCAAGATGTGTGGCCGTAGCGAGTTCCAATGCGTTGGTTGTCGGAGCAGATGGGGTTCTCCCGGAAGATCCGGGGTCCCCCGAGCACGGAACAAACTGCGGCACCCTCGAGAACAACGAATCTGCAACAGAAGCGACGCACGCCATCGCTTTAAACGAAGCCGCGAGCAGTGGCTGCCGGCTCGAGCTCTGATACGCTCAAACCACTACGACCGTGTCAGGGTCCCCGAGAGGAGGGGCCAACGTGGCTGTAGCTACAGGCCCGGTAGTTGCCGTTGTGACCTTTGTCGTACAAGAGATCGTAGCCATCGTCACCCTGGTAGTCGATTGAGTAGTCCTCGTCATCGTGGCGACGAGCGCGGGGTCGATTGTCACCGCCGTGTTTGACTGTGTAGTCATAATCGATGTCGACCACCGGAATGCTGGCTTGATCCCGCTGCCCTGACATCGCATTGTCATATCCGTCGTCCTCATCGCTGCTTGCGGACGTATTACCCTCTATGAATAGTTTCTCGTTCGACGCGAGCAACTCCAATGCGGCTCAAGTCAATGGAGTGCTGTACACCACCTTCGCGATGCCTTCGTATCGAGAATCTTTCGATATAATCTCCAACATTTCACGACTGAGGTGGAACTTGAGCGGGTTTTTGCAGACCAAGAGTCAGGCTGCCTGCTTCTTGGTCTGCCATGGTTTCACTATCAACGCAATTGATCTCCACGCTATCCTATCCAATGCTCCCTCCAATCCGTCGTGATCGAGCCTTCAGTCTCGATGACGTGAGATCTTTGCTCAACCGACGTGGTCGAGTACTTACTCTGAACAACGTGGGTCAGCAGAACTACTCTCGTATCTGACCCTGAAAAGAGGGGGATGTTGGGAATTCTAACAAAGGAGAGGATTCGGGGGCGTCCTCCCATTTTGGGTCTTCTCACGTGGTAGTCCCCTTTGTGAGGTCGGGAGGGATGAATGGGGTGGAGAGTCGTGCGCACGCCAGATATTTGCGATGGACATCCCGTCTTCTCGTTCGTCAACCATTGGTTTCGGATCAACAGGATATGACTCGTAACGGTACGCCACTACGTTCTCCCTCGGAAAGCCACGAACGTTTTCGAAGATCGGAATCGGAAAATTCCTACCTCAACGACATGAGAAGACTCTGCAAAACTCCCGGTAACACCACGCAGCTAGGATCCTATTCAATCTCCCTTCTGAAGTTGGGAAGAATCTCAAAAGCTTTCAGAAACTTTTTCGAAATCTCCAATTCAAATTTCCACGAGTTAGGATGAGGGTACGATTCCCGGGATAGCACTAACGGGTTGTGCTAAATGGCTCCTATGAGGTGTTACCCAAGAAGTTACGAAAATTTTCCAGAAAGATTTTTGAAAATCTCAATTTAGAATTCTTCGACTTGAGGTCGATGTACAAAATTTTTCGTCATGGTTCCGAGGTGTGCACCATCAGAAAAATCTTTTGACTACCTCAAATCACAAATCGATATAACCCGATTTTTCAACCTCAGAATCTCGAAATCTAGGAATCACTTGTACGATCTGACTGGCTCAGACGGACGGGCAAGATTCGTTCCACCTGCTCACCTCAGTTAGAATCTGAGGATGTTTTGTATTTTGGAGCACTCTTGCTCCGAAATAATGTTCCGGAAGTTCCCAACGGTGCAATCGATCGGGCTAGTGATGCTCTACTGGCGATTGCATTCTCAGCCCGATCGGTGACTTGGCGGCAAGAACTCTAATTCCCCTATTCTCACCTAGAAAACCCAAGGGGACTCTGGATGCGTCCTAATCCACGCGACACGTCTCCCCAATTACGAGCATCACCTCGAGTACCTGATCACGAGTATACCTCCGAGTTTTCGATGACGGGTGTGACTCCGAGTACTTGATAACGACAATCACTTGGAGTACTCGATCACGGCGTCACCCCAGAAACTTGATTAGGAGTTCTACCTTGAGAATTCGACCATGAGAACACCCCGAGTGCTGGATCAGGTGTATCGCGTCGAATATTCGGTACCGAATACCATCTCAAGTACTCAATAATGAACGTTACCCCATGCACTGAATGACGAGTTTTACCCTGATAACGTTCATAGATCCACTGGTTTCAGTCTCTGTTATAGTAAATGATGACAGTTCCACGCAATAGCTTATGTGAGGCAACCGGATGATCGCCCTATACGCTACGTAGATTCAAAAATCGAATTCCCACAAATACCGTATTTGAACGTAATATCATCTCCTTTCGCCGGTTTCGGAGTCTTGAACGATATACGTAGGAAAAAAATTCCTCGATGAATGAACTCGGGAATTCGAGGTTGTCCAAGCCAAACCGATGTCATGCTTAGATGCGGCGCATGATTTCACGTGGATCTAAGGAGTTCCTCTCTTCGGGAGATGACTTCTTTCCAAAGTGTGTGGGCCTATGTTGATCATGTCCATGCATAAGATCATGCGCGGAATCGGAATGATTCCATTATAATGTGTATTATCTTGGGATTATTGCAGTATATCATGTGAGATACAGTATACCATTCGCTGCTCCAAAAATCTTTCTGGCGCGGGAGGTTGAATAGCTTGGCTTCAGTTCATCACAATCAAACAAATCGTGAATCTGTAGAATGTCTTGAAATTGACTGTAGTCCGGGCTGAATCGCATTGAAGAATGAGGAGATAGAACGTGTCCGAGCTTTCTTGTAAGCTTGGAAATGATTTTGAGTGGCGAGATATTCGAGTTGCTTCAGAAGTATTGAGGTGTAGGATCATGGAAATAGAAATCCCAAGGTGGTCTTCCTAGACACACACCCCTTATATCGGATTACTGAATGTTCCAGGGAGATCTCAATGATTATTGGTCTCACTCTCTCATATCATGTTTGGTCCGATGGATTCCGCTCTCTTGGGGTTTGTGAGATCACTCGTCAGAATCAAAGTCGAACTCCAAGATTCCGAGGTCACGAGAGAGTCCTCCCTCTCATCATGTGTTTTGGTATGAGAAGTATCCATCACACGATCACGGACATTCGCAATGTTCTCCTCTCTTGGGGCCAACGATCGAGATTCGTATATACTGTGTGAGCCGGCGCTGCACACGACTGGCGGAAAATGGCTTAGGGCCGAGAGAGGAGGGAGAGAATTGGACAAGGATGAGCAAACGCGATTTGCATTGAATTGAGAGTGCGTTCATCGAAAAAACGCCCACACTAATCTAACTAGAATGCGGAAACTAGGGTGCGCAATGTGCGTGAACAAAATTGAATGCGGGACTGTGGAAATTGCTTGCGCGCGCGGGGGAAGCTCGTGAGCTGCGTTACACGGAGAAATGCTCACGAGCAGGCCGTCGGATCCAAATTGTCAATTTGCACGACAACGGCTAAGATTTTGGCTGATGAGACGCGTGCAAAATCACGCGAGGAGAGGTCGGCGCCACGAGCGTTGACTCCTCCAGAAACTACAAAACTCTCATAAAATTACACCTAGAGGGCGCGAACGGCGTGAACAGTGATGTCCACAGATATAAATCCTCGCTGCATGCACGGGTCGTGGCACGGGTCGAGACATTCGAACTCTTGCTTCCGAAATAACTCAAAAGATCCCCTTTTAAATTGATTCCAACGAGTTCCTTCGAAAACGATGTTTTCATTCTTCTGGGGATGATTCAAGGTATGTTGACCTGACCGCACTCTGGCCGTCACGGCAGTTAGGACTCAATAGCGCGTGCCAGATACGCATATATAGACTTGTGGTGAGTGCTGCGGACGCTTTTCCCGTTCTTCCCGGATTGAGATTGAGTTCTCACGGAAAAAGTCTCGGGCGTTTTCATAGGGATGTTGACGGTGTACAACTGTGATCTCCCGCGTTTTCCCGTAAAAACATAAACTTTTCGAAATATTCGCAGAGAACCAGGATTTTGCACTGAAAATCGTTCATCTATCAAAATCTGACCAGGTTTGAGACGAGAAAACTCGAAAGATGGATTCAGCTTACCGAGGTCCGTGAGAGTACATTTGTTCGGTCATCTGACCTCGACCGAGATGTTCAGACCCCCTCCCCCCTCCAGAACGATTCTGTGACTCCCTCTCTCACTTGGAAAACTGGCTCTGTGCGTAAGCAGAATGACACCTATCATCGATCGATCCCCTTTGTCATAAAAAACTCCACGAGCGATCAATGGTTATGATCGGCAACTACAATATCGATCAAATATCATCATCACCTCCTCCCTGGCTTCAATCAGTATACTCAAGTATCCAGATTGAATCCGCTCCAGCCTTGATTAAAGGATCACACATCGTAGAATGTTCCAAAGAGAAACTCCTGAAAGATCCGGAGATGGATGAATTTACGATGAGAGGGCATAAGTTCAAACTCGTTTGATTTACGGACTTGAACATGCTATAATAGCTAATTATTAACGATCAACTACTGTCAACAGGTATTATGAGACTGGTAGTTTCAAGGCTGGAGTTATAGGTGGTTCAAAGCCGAAAGTTGCAACACCACCTGTCGTTGACGCAATAGCTGGCTATAAGAAAGATAATCCAACGATGTTCGCGTGGGAAATACGTGATAGGCTACTCGCTGAAGGAATTTGTTCTCAAGATAATGTACCATCGGTTTCATCGATAAATCGGTAAGCTCCTATTTGGGATTAATCTCATTGAGTCGTTTTACTCCCTCGGAATATTCCATATGCGATTAAAAATCATCTGAATTCACTAACACGATGGTGGGTTTTAATCAGAAGACTGTTTCGCGGCTCTGCCTGCCAAACACTCTAGTCATCACCGCACCTCGTACCCTTCGACTCGCATCTCCACCACTGTTCACTGCATTCAAATGCGTACACTCACGCCCCCCCCCCTCCCCTACCATCTAGCTTGCGTTGAGGTTATATAAGAGTAAAAACTCTGTTAGGGGTATCCTGATGGGTGATTAATAAACAGGAGTAGTATGAGGTCGCTCTAAGACGTCATAACATGCCCTCGAGTTACAACTCGGAAAATGTCATTTTTGATGAAACACAGTGTCACATCGAGAGAATGAACTCCCTAGCGTTATCTACTTATGGAGCTCGATAGCCAGCTGAGTGTGGAAATGGCTCCCAATAGCTCGGGATGAGTTCCCGAGGAGAGCGAGAATACATGTCGGTAATCGCTTACTTGGTACGTTTTCAACTCTCTACGATTATCGAGCGGGTATTGGAGCTATTTTGGGACCAAACTACGGTTTCTAAGGGAGTCACAGGCACAGCCAGGTCTTTTGCCGCCACCGAGTTAGGTGTCTTCCTCAGGTTGGCTTCGGAAATGAGGCTAGGAGGCCAGACTTTAGCAGCCACCCTACTGATCTGAAATGAGGCGGGGGGGGGGGGGCAAGATCGCAAGAGGAGAATGAAAAAGAGTCAAAAGGAATGCAAATGATTTCATAGGACGCTGAATTGAAGAGATAGGAATCGTGAGTTTCCTTGCGCATTGGAATGAGAAGGAAGAAGTGCGGAACTAACGCGTTTGCTGCGGCATATGTCTATTTTATCGGACAACGCTTAGCCGAGTCATGTCTGGCGCCACCAGGGTACAGAGATCGCGTTCGTCTATGATAGTCGGATGAGATCTTGTGCAGGCAGTAAAAGGAGTCGGAACATGTAATGTTCGATGAAAGAAAATTCTGAGTTCTGCGAGAAAGCGGTAGGAAAGTTCCTGACTCGACTACTAGAGCCCCGAATGATGAGTGTTGATAATCTCCTGGTCCTCTCACTGCTTTCTGTTGTTCGGCTGTTGGAGACGTGAGGGCGTTCTTTCCGTGAGTCGGGAGCGTTTTCACTGGCTCTCATTTTCCCAGACAAAAAGAGTTGATTCGACGTGGGTTTCTTCATTGAGTTGGTAGGGAGCCGTGCATCCTGAAGATAGAACTATAAAATCGACTCACGCCCAAACTTCCATGATTTGGCTCAAATGAGGAGTTGTTGAATACAAGTTACTATCTAACTTGTATTTCTCAACTCATCGTTCAGCCCAAATCCGAAGATTATTCGAGGGAAATGGGGATAATTCCACCGCAAGTAGTCCCTCACGTGTAAAATAGGCAGACAATCAGGATCATTCTACCCGAATACTCTCTCAATTCGGGCTCAATGACGAGTTGACGAATGCAAGCTAGATATGATATTCGGTATTTCACAACTCTTCGTTTGAGCTAGATCATTGGAGTTTTTGCGGGAGTTGAGCCTAAAGTTCAGCATGCACGGCTCCCGCATCGGCTTAAGACGTAATTCAAATAGAATCTATGGGAAGTGCCGCTCGATCCCACTAATTTTATGGTGGCCCTTTAGTCCCGTGCCGTTAATTTTTTTTTCTATGCATTGACAAGATCAATCCGCTCACAGCGATTATACGGTTAATTCCTGGGGAGAATTTTCTGCTCAATTCGAATCTGCGGAGATTTATCGAGTTTTTTCAGGAGGATACGCTCAAAGAGTGATAAAAAGATGATGAGAAGTGATTTTCCAAATCATGACGCACGTTCAGAAAATGAATGGGTGACCTTGAAGAACTGAGGAAGTCGGTTATGGAAAGGCTCTGAAATTATCACTCGCGGAATAACTCAAACAAACGTCTCTTTATTCAGAAAACCTTGCGCTAAACTATTCAAATTCAATTGAATGTACGGGTCCGTTTGTGCCGAGAGGTTACTCGAGATTCCGCAGTTCGGCAGGAAAATCGCGAGGAAGACGTATGTGTAGCAAACGTCCTTATAGTGTGCTGTCGGGCGCGAAATTGGAAGAGGCCAGCTGAAGGGGCAGCCAAAATTCGCGATCACGAGCAAAAGTACCGAGGAAGTCGGTTATGAAAAGGCTCTGGAATTATCACTCGCGGAATAACTCGAACAAACGTCTCTTCATTCAGAAAACCTTGCGCTAAACTATTCAAATTCAATTGAATGTACGGGTCCGTTCGTGCCGAGAGGTTACTCGAGATTCCGCAGTTCGGCAGGAAAATCGCGAGAAAGA
>JAPYYZ010000386.1:0-20934 GCA_030522705.1 Eretmocerus eremicus
ACAAACATGCGAACCGTCAGATCTGAAACCCTATTCTCGGTGAAATTGACGTCGGTCGAACAGGTTAGGACGTCAAGATACCAATATACGGAATGGCCTCGCATCGAGTTCTTATTAGGTCACGTGATAGCGATTTGAAGAAGCTCATGGAATGAGAGTGATTTCAATGAGTATTCATGAACGATACAAGTGGTTAAAAAAAATTCTGTCTTTACAGAATCATCCATCGCATCACGAAGTAATGATTAAATGTATTGGATATTTTTTTGCTGACACATGATTATTCCCTATTAAATTGCAAGTCCTCATTTCAATTCGTTTCGTAACTTTCTCGAGCACCCCTAAGCATATTTGATATGAAGATTTGAACCACATTATGTATGTGTCAAGGATAAGCATGGATCTCACTCAAGGCAGTTGAACATCGAATACGCGAGTCGAGGAAACTGTTTTTCTCGGACCTATAACAATTCATTTTAAGTCATTGAATCAACTCATCATGGTATCATGAATGGAAGTGGCTATGAGATTCATTATCGTTGGGATTTATGTTTGCCCAATTTTGACGGTTTTCTCACGGTCAGATTCCTCTCTGAAATTTATTTTGTAGTATTTTTCGCTGTTATTACCGTAAGCATCCACTGCCAAAAACAGTCAAAACTTTGGATGTCTCCGAAACAAGATGGTCAATACTCTAGAATCTTGCAGATGTACTTGCCAAAATATTATATTACAATTAGTTTTCCGCAATCTTTGAAACTATTCTCGTAATGGAAAATGCTGATGTACAACTACCTTAATGTGCAGTACATCTGATTTCTTCAGCAAAAGGGAAGAAGAAACAACATATCCTTTTTGATCAAGGTTTTCTTTGTGAATTTTTCGTCAGCACCAATCGGCGACGCCCGATATTTATCGAATATCGACCTATGGAGCTTAACCACGAGCTGATATATATGTATCTTGCGATCGATTCCACGCGTCGACTCCGTATCGACTATCGCTTCGCGCGAGTAATACGCTCCACGCGATTGGCGCTCGATTTCAATCCCGACGTATGTAACGCGATAGCGTTGCGGAGCGCGTTGCAGTGCGCGAGACGTTCTTCTAGGCGATTGGATAAGTGTCGCATATGAGGGACCTCCGCAACGGTATTTTGATTCATAATTGGTTATGTTTATTTATCAATAGTCTGTGTCAATATGAGTTCTGAATTTAAGTTCAAAATCCACAATTCCATGAGTTTTTTTTTAGTAAATGTCACTCCAGTATGAAGTCCGGTCTCATTCAATTGACTACGCATCTCTGATGAATCGTCAGTACAATATATTTTAGTAAGTTCAGTCTCATTCAATTGTGAATTTACTGAGCATCTCCAATAAATCGTCAATCCGGTATTAAGTCCAGTTACACACCTTAATCGTGGACTTAGCTCAGGTTGAAAGCGACAAAATTGGCGGAGGCTTGATAAAAGATGCATGTTAGAAATGGCTTCCTCCCCCCTCCCTCCCTCCCCCCGAAGCCCCCGGAGAATAGGCAAGTTTTAATAAACAATATATATCAATATTGTTACGATCGACTGATAGTTCAGTCTCATTCTATTCTGAATTTACTACCCATAACAAATGGATGATCAGTCCAGTATAGAGTCCCGTCTCATTTAATTCTGGTATTTGCGAATGACAGAAACGGATTGGAAAGAACCGAAGAAAAGCACACAGACACCCTCGCGCGTAGTGCGTTCCTTAGGTCTAGTATATATATAATCCTCAAAATTACACTGGATCATAATGTTGGATCTTTGAGAGATATTTCATAACGGAATTGAAACGCTGATAAAGAATATGAAGTATTAATGTTTCTCCTGATCCCTCCTCTGGACTTATCAATATGACGACAGAGGGATCCCTTATACAAAGACAGTATTGCGGATAATTTGTATTAGAGGAGGAGGCTGGTGTTATGAGGTGAAATGTTTTATCTCAGATGGACCAATAAACAACTGTCTACAACAAACAATCTAAGTTATACACCGTGGAACAAGGGGAAAGAGATACCGATGACACCACTAATTTTTTTAATCATGTATCTAACTTGCCCTTGGAAGATTTGAGTTTACAAAAGTCTTCTCTTATGGATGATTCATCTGCAATACTATATTTTCAGTCCCCTGTATCGTCATATTGACAAAATCAGGAGAGGGATTGGGGCGAAACAGTGATATTTCTTATTATTATTCTCCATTATCAGCGTTTCAATTTGATTGCAAGTAATTTTCTCAGGGCTTAATTTCAGGAGCCTGAAATGGACATCGCATTAAACCCGGTGTAATTTCAACTCTAGGCTGGTACTGTCATGAGTTGTGGCAAATGTTTGTTTCTTTCTGACAAATAAACAATCCATAAGAAAATAGCTCTTCTATTAACTCAAATCTTTTGAGCACAAATCGGAAACAACTCTTTGAAAAAAGACATGCCTTTGCCTGCGTGTTTTTTTTTGCTTTCTTAAAAGAGAAAGCCTTGTGACGCTGTCGCCCAAAATCTTTACTTTTTTCTTATTTAAGCCATCAAACTTTACATAGGCTCATTTGGCTGACAAAAGAAAATCAAAGTAAGGGAGAAAAAAATATACATATACATAAATTAATCGAGTGTGAACTTTGACACATACATGATGATACCTGCGTGTTTGACTGATAAAATTGAATTCTCAAAATTGATTCATTGTGATTGAGCCCGAACAATCGCAATACAATTGTATGTATTATCTAACGCATCCAGACTGAAATGTTCGCTAAATCCTGACCGCGTTTTGGAGAAAGGTTAAAGTTGAATGATTCTTTCTAAAGAAACTATTCCTAAAGAGATTATATTGTATTCCTTATCAAACGAGTATAGTGAAAAGTTCATGAAAAATCACGACTAATTCTCCAATATGATGAACTTTCACACTAGTGGTTTTGTAAACGGCACATTACGTAGCAATTTTGAATTATGCCAAGAAATCTGTGCTGCTTTTTTAATAAATTACCATCGTGAAAGAGACTCAATTTTTTTTGTGGAGTTAACACCTTGTGGTTGTCTAAGAAGTAATCCACACTTGGGGATGTTACCATAAGTGATTCATTCCATGATTCAGAATAGCTTTCATCATTTCCGAGTTTGATCAATTGCTAGATTTTACAGTCTCATCGTGACATTGAAATTCTAAATGAAAGTTCATGTTCAGTGGATAGAGCATATAATTATGTCGTACTTTATAATTTTTCAGATTAATCAATTAAAGTCATACCATACAGTAATTTCAGGGTGATGAATTTTTAATCGTTCTATGGACTCATCACAGTGCCCAAAAGAAGTCCTAAAAAAAAGATCGCGAATAATCGAGAGGTGACATTAGTCACGTAGGGTGCATGGTGTCGTCTCGTAACAGATTTCATGCATGCTACCCAAATGCTAAATTTGCTAAAAGACGGAGCTACGTTTATTCGTTTTCTAAAGCGTGGTTCTTCTCAATGAGATTTCTGTGAGAAAATTCCTTGGTCAAAAGTATCTAGGATAAAATCTCAAGACTATTGGCAAATCTCAAGCCCCTTTGGAATGATCTGAATAGACTAAATAATAGTTGAGACCGGATCTGAAGACGTGAATCAATTCCATTCTTGAGTAATTTCTACAATTTTGGTCGAATAATAAATCTTTAAATTGGCATGTTGAACTCAACTCCCTTTCACTGAACTATAAGGGGCTATTCACTAGATTGTAACATAACTCTGATCCTTTTTTGACATCTCTCTTCCTTCTAGTCTTCCTTCCTTTTGACATAACTAACAAATTCAATGTTAGATGTAACCTACGTCTTTTGAGTATGGTTCTTGATTAGATAATTATAGCTTCTCCGAATCTGTTAATCGGGAAGGGTTATTGTTGAACAAGATATTACAGTATCATTATTTCTTCTTTCGATTTCTAACCAATCGGATCGATCGACATTTACACTATAGGGCGTTAATGAAAGTGATACAGATAAATTACACCAGAAGAACAAAAATGGATGTTATCTTCCACGCCTCAAATATGACAGTTTCTCTTTTACAACTCGGAAAATGTATAGAATCAAGCATATATACGTATATGATGTACCGTTAATCGGGATTACTTTGAACACCAAGGGTAACTTTGAAATTTTCTAGCAAACTGACTTGAAATCGCGTTAAAATAGAGAAGTTATCAGGAGGTTCTAAAACTAAATTTTCTTACTCCCGGTAAGTATAACAATCATCTACCCCTGGAAGAGTCACTCTCATAGCTATCTGATCGATTTAAGGTGGTTCACTCGTTGAAAAAAATATTAATAGAGTTTTCTGAAACTTTCAACGCTTGAAGTCTTGCTTGAAGTACTTGATATTTCAGAAGTTATCGAATTTTTCCAGAATTTTTGGTGATCTGTGAATCGAGTTATTGATTATTGAAAATTCGAAGTTAACTTGGAGAAGACAGGGATTTGACCTTCTTCTTTAAATATCTACAGAAAAAAAAATAGTAAAATCTAGAAAAATACATGCTTGTTGAACTTTGTAAGACAAATGGCTCTGCAAAATTTCATGTAAATTGATGGTCTTGTCTGAGAGATATTGTAATTTCTTCAAATAGTGTTTAAACAAATTCGTTAAAAATTCGACGGGAGTGACACGAGAGAAGAGAAGGCATCTCGGGAGGCAGCTCGTAAATTTTCATCCAGGTGATCCATCCATTCTGGAGATATAGCTTTCACAAGAGTAGGATTGGAATCTGTCTCTCTCGCACACATATCTCCCCTCTCCTCTCTCTCTCCCCCAAGTAAACATTTCTCCTCGCAGGCCCGTGGGGTGGGCGGAGTTCCTCAAAGCGTGATCGCGAAGACTCTTCCGGCCTTAAGCGATCTTATTGTTCACATTTTCAACTCCGCTTTCGCTCACAGCATTTTCCCCGAAGTTTAGGAGCAGGCACAGCCTATTGCACTAAAAAAACCGCAGCGCCATCAGCGATCTCGAATTTTCGTCCCATTGCACTGCTGTGTTTTCTATTCAAGGTTCTGGAAAAAAATGCTCACGACAAGATTACGAAGTATTTGAAGAGCGAGAATTTGCTAGATAGCTTCCAGACTGGTTTCAGACAACATCACAGCATCCAGACAACTCTACTAAACTTGACTGGTGACATTGGAGTAGGCGTGAATAGGGAAAAGATCAGCCTTCTCTTGCTGTTTGACTTCAGTGAGGCATTTGACACAATCTCTCTGTCTGAGCTGACGGGCAAACTTCTTCATCTAGGTTTTTCAAGGTCGGCTCTCATGTGGATCAAGTCATATCTACAAGGTCGCACCCCAACTGCTATATCAAAACAAGGGAATTCTAATTGGCTCGAAACGAATCTGGGTGTTCCCCAGGGCTCCGTTCTTGGTCCTTTACTTTTCAGCTTATATGTCAATGACTTGCCTGGGTGGTTAGAGGGAAAGTCGGTAAGTCATCTCTTTTACGCAGATGACCTCCAAATCTATCTACAAGTAGAGAAGAAAAACCCGGAGTAGGGTATTGCTCGGCTAGGAGAAATAGACCCGGGTGAAAAATAGGGCGGCTCGTTGCTGGGTAGGCTGAGGGCTCCGGCCTGCGTCTGAATGCCGGCAAGACCAAAGCAATTCTCTTTAGGTCCGAAAGGAACGTAAGAAACTTACATCGAATGGACCTGCCATGAGTTGAGATACAGGAGGGAGTGTTCGTTCCATTCAGTGACACAGTCGTGAGCTTCAGGAACGACATTGGACAATGAACTAACGTGGAGATGGCACATCGACCAATTAACAAAGAAAATCAACAAAGCCCTATACATCTTGCGGTTTATCACGGCGTGCACCACCAGGGACCTCCGAATTCGACTGATCGAGACTTTAATCCAACAAAATATGGACTACTGCGCGTTCACGTAAATCGACGCCGACAAAGACCTACGAACGCGAGTACATCGACTAAGCAATTCACTTATGAGGTACATTTATGATCTTAGAAGAGACGAGCACATCACCCCTTTAGAGAGAGCTTGGATTGGTTACGTACTGATTCGCGGAAAATGTACTTTGCATCTCTACTGATGTATAAAATCCTGCATCTGGGAGTACCTGGCTATTTGTCTCCAATGTTTACTAGGTACCAATCTGAGCGCTCTCTTCGGGCTGATGCTGAAGAGAAGGAACTCAAAATCCCGAAGATGCGACTTGACTATGGAAGCCGATCTTTCCAAGTTCAATACGTCCAATTCTGGAATTTTCTCCCTCCAAGTATCCGGCGAGTCCAAACTCTAGGGTCGTTCAAAGAGGCAGTGAGGTATTACCTGCTGATATTCCCTCTCCAGACGATCAACGTGAATGCTGAGCACTATTTCAATTAGTAAAGGCTTGTTCTTCTGTTCTCTTCCATTTCTTCATATTTCCTTCCATTTTTCGTTCTTTTCCCAGTTCGTGATTAAAAGTGGTCATGCCAAAATAATCGAGAAAATCTATAAAGTATTGATCTGTGATAGTCAAGATGAATTTAAAAGCCCTTGCCGTTTCTTGTCAGTAGATTTTATATTTTCACTATAGAGTATCCTTGACTAGTAACGTCTGTGATAATGGTGATATCTTTGACCAAAGTGGAAATTTTCATCTGCACTATGTATGTGCAAAGATTTTTACATATTATTTGATGTATTTTTGCCACGAGCGAATAAAAGGTATCTATCTATCTATCTCTTTTGCCGAGTGAAACACCTTAAATGCAAGTTTATGGAAACGTGGCAAACCAAATCCAGACAAATCCTATTTTTAGCCATTTCGGTAAAATTGAGATGAAATTGACCTTATACCTCCTAGAACTCTCTTACAGGCAGGGTTTATTGCTCTTTCTTACCGAAAGTGGAAGAAATGGGTTTTAGAACTTCAAGACAACATGCTACAGCAAGTGTGGCTCACTAATAATGTTTTAAGGATATTCCAAAGTTGTCCAGTGGTGTTCAAAATGACCCGTTGATGGTAATATCTCAACGATTTTTTAATCCAATAATCACCGACAACTCTTGGGGGCAACCACCATGTTATTTTGAGGCACACAACATTTTTCATCTCTTGTATTCTTACATTGAAAAAAATTCATCGTGCATCCAATCGCTCCATGAAGAATCAATGAATGTGCACTGTTGTTTTATAATACTGAAATTAAAAGAGTTATGGCTTCTTCAAAATTCCATTTGACCACACGCGACAGTACGCGATTTCATAGTACCAGTCTGAGTATTTTCATTATTTCCTCTTCAAATATCTAAAACCAGAATGATGAAGCAGAGTAGCAGCGTGGCGATCCCCAAAAAATATTTCTACTATGATGATGAAAAAAATGAACGTCAGCTGAACAGCTGAAATAATCTTGGCATTAATTTTGGACTAGGCACATAAACATTGGAGCAGATAGAGATATTCTCCAGAAAGAAATAAGAAATTATAGAATCTGAAAAAATTGGCGTCATTTTACAAAAAGTACGTAAATCTCCTATATACATCATCCTCAAACTATTGTATCATTCTCTCTAGCCACTTCGCAAGAGGCTCCTCAATAGGAGCTTGTCATCTTATGTGTGTCTGATGGATTCTGGTAAATCATCGCTTCATTCAAAAGTGTTAGGCTTCATTAACCTGCGATCTCTATCAATCTAGAAGAGGGAAGATGTCATGAATCAGGATGAGTCGGAACTTTTCAACCGACTTGTGTACCTTGCATGGCGAACTCCATTGAAATATCTACACCATCATATACGATGCTGCACTCATACTCTCATTCGAATACATCTTTGCTCACATAACTGCACATCACTCATATTTTCAAACTCACTTGAATACACGTCAGAAAAATTGAAATGGCGAATTTGGAGTTGATACGAGATTCTGTACAATTTCAGTCGACGCCATCGAAACGGCAGACCCAACTTTCGAAATGATATCAGGAGGAGCAATGCACTCGAGGTCGCAGGCGACCTCGTCTCAGGCGGGCTCATCGCAAGGCGTACCATATCTTGAAATTGTCGAGCAACCTGCAAGCAAGGCGCTCAGGTTTCGGTATGAGTGCGAGGGCAGATCTGCCGGCAGCATACCTGGTGTCAACAGTACGCCGGAGAACAAGACCTTTCCAACCATAAGGGTAAGATGGTTCTGCTATTCTGAGAGTTAGCAAAAAGCAGGTCCGACTAGCAGGTCAACAGCTAGACCTCCAAGCCAGAACTGAAATGGACCTTACGACGTTAAAGAATGATCCCTCTGCGTGCACTGTGAGCATCAACCTAGATAAATTTAACGTTGAAGGTTTAGTACGGTACGACAAGCTCTGCATTTCTACAAGCTCTGCAGCTTTGTCCGTTGAAATTCCAAGTGATAGCATGAGCGTCCCAGAGAGCACAAAAATCGCAAATATACCGCCTTAGGTCATACTGTAGCATACTTCCATCCAGTTTTGATCTCCGCCGGCCAAGAATGCATAATGATGTGAGAATACTCTCATTGAATTAAAGATTGCACATTTTTCGTTAGAACTGCTTTCCCATTTTCCCCAGAGTATTTTTCTCATCCCATATCTTGATAAAAAAGATGCTTCGTACCCGCTTGGACTGTGGTCTGGCATAAAAAATTCAAAACATGGGCTTTTTTGGAATTTTTACCGAAAATGACAATACATCATTTTTCGTCAAAATCAAAATACGCTGCTGACAGAGATTAGCAGTAAGCTTTCTCAAAACCATCCCAAATATCAAATTTCAGGGATCTCTTCCTATAGATCATCGTTACTCGTTTTCCATTTATTCATCTTGAACCACATCAAAATAGAGACCAAAAATAATTTTTCCAAAAATTTCTCATTTTTAAGAAAAAACATTCATTTTGATTTGGAAGATCAAAATGGGTTGAGAATAATATTTCGGATTTTTAAAGGGAGCTTCGGAGAAGTTAAAGAAAAATAAGGGATTCACAAATTTTTTTTCAAAGAAAACGAAGAGTCATAGGAATTTTTTAAGAATCGCAATAGATTTGGGATATGAACATGAGTTGTGGGTAATTTTTCAAGATTTCTGAAGGAAGATTTGAAGAAGTTAGAGGAATCTAAGGTATCAAATGTCGGTTTTATAAATTTTTCAGTTATGAAATGGTGCTTCTTCAAAATTTCATAATTCAAAATGTATTGAATATTAAGAGTAATGGAGATTCTTGATTCGTCTCCGATGAGTTATAGAGTTGAATGGATTCTTGAATCCATCTTAGAGGGATGGGGATCGTGGTGATAGAACGTCACGATCCCAAGTCCTCCAAGATCGATTCAAGAATCCATCCAACTCTATTGAATAATACGAGCTGAAAATTGACTGAGCTCATGAGATAGTGGTCCTGAAGAAGTGTACAAAATTTAAGAGTAAACGAATGAACAGTGTGGGAGGTTTCGCGAACCAAAAACTCAAACCACACACAAACGCGCTCGCACGCGCGCGCGCGGAGATACACACTCCTAAATAGGCTTTCAGAAAATGTATAGAGTGGCGTATAAAAAAATAGGTTGCATCAATGGAAAGGTCTCGTTAAGAAGATCAAAAATGCATTCTTTGATATGATTTTGAGGGGATGGGTGGCAGAAAAAAATCGAAGAAACAGTGCAAAAGTGAGGTCTCCGCTGTCACGGGTACAAGGCTTTCTCTTCTGAGAAAGCAAAATCAGCATTCAGAACTGAAGAAATACATGTTTTGTTACATGCAGATAATTCCTACAGATGCAGTTTTTGGCAATCACAGAGAAATGTTCCATCTGCTTGAAAGTCTTCTTTTCAGCATTCACTTCAACAAACTGCCCACTTGCCCGGATAAAATTTATCGAATCATAAATAAACGAATCCGAGAACAATTATTCTCACAATTTATACCAGATTCGCTTGAAATCCAATGTAAAGTGGTGGAAAATGTCAATCGAAATATCTTCTTGTCTTTCAGATACACAATTACAGAGGCAAAGTACTGGTCATAGTCTCCTGTGTCACAACTGAAGCTCCGCACAGACCACATCCTCATAATCTCGTCGGAAAGGAAGTATGCGCCCAAGGGATATGTAAGGTTCAAGTTCCTGTGGAGACGATGACGCTTTCATTTGACAAGTTGGGTATCCAATGCGTCAAAAAAAGAGACATCGAAGACTCCCTCCGATTGAGACAAGAACTCCGGGTCGATCCGTTCGGTAGTGAGTATTAATACTTTTCACCACTCTAACCTCAAAATCAGACTTTTCTCCCCTTTTTGCGGCGCTCGTGGTGAAAAATATCATATTACTTCCGGCGCAAGAGCTCGTCCGGGCCGTGAGGACATATCTCCCTCGCTGTGCTCGGTCGACAACACGTCCTAGAGCCCGAACTCGCCTTCCGCCTTCAGTGATGTAATCTCCTATTATAGCACAGGATGGCAGGCTTTGTAGACTAAAAATTCATTTAGATAAAGAAATCCCAAAGATATCAAGTAGGAATGAAAAATATTTATTTCGATTCGAAGCGCGTATGCCCACTTCGGGCCCTCGAACCATTGGGTTCCGGAGCTCAGCGAGGAAAGCCAATCCCGCGAGCCCAAAACGGTCGTGCATCAGCCCCCAAACGTAGACTCTTGGCCAGATGGACAAAACGTGACGTTTACTGACAAGAAAGGGTGTTCAGCATCAGAACCCAAATTGTGATAAAAATATTTTTTTCACGACTTATGCCCCACAAAAGGATCCCGTATTTCTTTGTTTGGTCGAACAGACTCCTCGGGACTCACGAAAATCTCTAGTTGAAAATTTTTCAATCATAATTCGCATTACAAAGCACCGATTCCTTGAGCATACGCGTCATTTTTTCGATTTTGAAACTTATGTCATTTGTTAGCCAACGAAATCACATTCAAAATAATCTGTCCCAAAAATTGATTTGGAGAGTTTGAACAAGCGTTACAAGCGTTATGGTGAAGAAGATACGATTCCAGACAACTTTACTTTAGGCTCACTACTTACCATGACGTTCGCCAAGTGAGTCAATCAGGCAATATTTTATTAGTCTGGCGGCTTCAAAGTTCTGTAACCCTAGTTTGACAAAACACTAAATTGACTTGTGCAACTGATCACTCTCAGGGTAATTTTACTGGCTACTGAAAAACAGCATTCAAGCTCGGAACTGGTGCGCATGCGCCAAGAATCGATGCTTTCTGATGCAAATTGTAGTTGAAAAGTCTCCAGTTCACAGTGCTCTATAAATTTATCATGGATCTCAGATGGCTGATTCAATTATACAGAAAATACGGGTATGTTTTCATGCTGCAGAGACCATGGAGAAATTTTCATCAAAATCTGGCCCCGAATTTGAAAGATGGTGCAAAGTATAGAAACCCTCTCCTACTGAGTCTGTATCTTGAATGGTCATCTTTCCACTTGTGACACGTTATCATGCATGTTCTTCTCCAGACAGAAAATTCCTCCTGAATTATTGCTATATTCGGACGTAATCGTCCAAAGTCCTACGATACGACGTTAAAAATGCTCTTTTCTATCGATTCTCTCTCTTTCTCTCTCTCTCTCGCAATATTGAGTATTATTTACAAGTATCACTTTTAACTGTGCTCTGTATACAGATAGTAATTGACAGTCCTACGCATTATATTACCCCACCTCCGAAATTGACTGATTATTTTTAATGAGTGGAATTTTCTTCGTATTCTGTTACAGCTGGTTATGACCATAAACGTCAGCACATCGATTTGAACTCGGTACGGTTATGTTTTCAATCTTTTATTGAGAGACCTGGGACAAACCAATTTCGAGTTCCTCTGAAGCCGGTTGTTTCAGACCCTATATATGATAAGAGTAAGTTCAGAAATATGATTACTTCTAATTAGAGATGTTGTTTGACGAGTCGAAAATGTGTTATTGAAAGATAAGATTAAAGTGCTCTCTAAGGGCTAACTCTACACTACAAAAAGGATTTCTTGAATCCATCACACTTCTTATTTTCATGCTTCTTAAAATGAGAATGAAAATGGAGCGAAAATTCTCGGATCCAGAATGCTTTTCCTTAAACGAGAAATTGTTTCCTCATTTCGGGAAATTTATCATAAATTGAGAAGCATTTGTTCAAATTCAGGAAAATTTTTGCTTGAATCGAGAACTTATTAAATTTGAAGAAAAGATGGAGGAAGTTGAGAGTGAATGTTTCTTATAACCAGATAATGAGTTTCTTGAAATTAGAAACCAGAACGTCGAATCGTGAATGTCAACAAAGGTAGCTTGATTTGGAAAGGTTATTTCTTTTAATGCCACGTATAGAAGATATAGATGAGCGAACAATTAGGCTTTTGATGGCCATTGGCCTTACTTTGATAAGAAAGACAAGGAATCGTATAAGCATAGCATAACTATTTATGACGTAAGTAAGTCAATGATTTGGCCAAAATTCGAGCAACGGAATTTACATATGATATTTTTGCTTGGTAGGAAAACTCGACGATTGAGCAAGGCTTACCACCTGCTAAATACAATGCTTTCTCTACGAGAAAGCAAAACCGCCTCGACTGATTGAATAGGATCCGTTGAGAAAAAACATCTATATTTTTGTATCTACGTGGGTCGAGTCTCAATTCATTCTAGAAAAGCTGCGGATAGTCTAAGTTTCTTGTTCGCGAGTTACTGGACCTTAGACATATCGTTCCTTTCAAGATCCATGACTGCCCACATGTTCATTGCAGCTATATTGTTCCAGAATAAATATTTTGAAACTTCCAAAAATAAGAGAGGAATTATTAAAATCATCGAGCAGACAAAAATTTTCGATTTACCGCGGCCTACGTAATTTTATGTTCTGTTTCAAATAATGTCTTTTCATGTAACTCGAGTGAGCTAGCGATGTTTGTATTTTGTCCACAAAGTATCTTTCGAATCAATAAATAGTTGTTACTATAATGAATTGCCTCGACTCTCTTTTTTATTCTCAAAAGACAGTTTTCGGCGTCTTTCCTGATGTTTGCAAAAACCTAAAAATTGACGAGTTACTTATTTAGAAAGTTTCTCTAACTTAAAATTAGGTTATGAATCATTTTTATTGATTTAAGACAAGTGCTTTCTCATTATCTTATAACTTCTCAAAATGAGAAAAAAATGTCTTGGTTTTAAGAATGTTCTGAGTTTAAGAAATAAGAAATTTCTTGAATTTGTAGCTGCTGAAAACAAGAGAAAATCCATCTATTTTCAAGAAATTCTTTTTGTAGTATAGTTTTAAGGTATTTTCTCTCCTCAATGATCTGCTTGATAATCAATGTATTGAAACTTATCTGATAGTCGATAAGGAAGCCCTATTAATTTTCAATCAATTCTTGTGATAAAAGCAGAAGGGAGAGGGGAAAAAGAAAAGTTCGCGTAAATATAGAGAATGCTTAAAAATCTATAAAATATAAAATGTTTGAGATTCAGACCCTAGAGTTCGTTGAGATTTCAAAATAGGTGATTAATATGTGTGTGAAACTCCATAAAAAATATAAAACCGTGTTGAAAATTTCAAATCACACAGGATCATATTCAAGGTATTTTAGAAAGATGAGAAGTTACTAATTTATGTGGACCCCCATTGAAGCCTAAATGAGAATTCTGAATTGTGGAATTGATTATGAGTGTGGAGCCGGATCAAAAAAAACTTTTTGATTTTTGAAAAACAAAATGAAGAAATAGAGAGAAATATCAGGTATACAGGTTATTGAATCTCGATTTAGTATAAAAGATCTTTCTGGCGGAAGATCCTGAACTTAGAGATTATTTGCTGGTATTCAACGATCAAATCAATTTTGATGTGAAATAAACGTATTTGAGCTTGTGTTTTCTTTTCTTACACGTAACGAATTCCTGAGCCTTCGTGTTTTAACAATGTGAGCAAAGGAGTTGAAAAAAGGTGCACTCCACAAGGTTAAAAATTACACAGCAAGCTTTGAACGCTTTTACATTCCAATCGTTTCCCAAAAAGCCAGATGCAGATGCAGATCTGATGTAGAATCTCTTGAGGCACTCATAAATTCATCACGATATTCCACCTTAGCATCAAATCTCTCAAAAAGTGGTGAGCTAAACTTTTAAATAATTTGAGAGATTTACAAAAAACTGACAGTACGAATTTAGTTATTCCAAATTCAATATTTGTGTCCCTTGCATGAAGTAAATTTCTCACGTCTAATTTACTTGTTCAATTTCAGAGGCGATGTCTGATCTCATGATAAGCAAGCTCAGCCACTGTAGTGCTTCTGTCGCTGGAGGCACCGAAATGGTTTTGCTTTGCGAGAAAGTTGCGAAAGAAGATATTCAAGTGAGATTTTTCGAAGAACGAGACGGATATTTGTGTTGGGAAGGATTCGGTGATTTTCAGCCCACTCAAGTTCACAAACAGGTGAGACTCAATTTTTCTTGATTTATTTCATAAAATAATTGACATTCAGTAAATAAACATAATATGTCAGACTTGTATTGGTCGCATTCAGATTGTTGATAACACGATGTTTGTATTCATCAATTCTGCCAATCACGAGAAGAAATATTCGCATTCTCGTATTTAGAGTTGATGAAGCTATGAGTGCTTCATTCACACGATTGCGTGTACTGTAGGAATCAAAATAGCTAAGACCATACGTGCTCATGAATTTCTTCTGAATTGAAATTTACAACAAAATATTACGGAGGTAATCTCGGTACCACCCATGTCAAAAAACTCAGACTTTCTCAAACCTTATGGATTCGCCCATATGTTTGTTTGCACAGTGCATAGCATTTGTCGGCACAGAGGTAACCGAGGCTTACAAAAATTCCACTAGACCTTATTGACGCTGAAATCAAGCTCTGTGTCGAATATTCACTCGCTCCGGAACGGAACAGCTCTCACTTATCAAATTTCTACCCATTCACTCGATAGGTAGCAATATCGTTCCGGACGCCAAGCTACGCGACGCAGCAAGTGGAAAATCCAATTCAGGTGTCCATTCAGCTGCGACGTCCATCGGACGGTGTAACGAGCGAGGCGCTACCTTTTGAGCTGCTGCCCTTGGGACAAGGTAGGCCTGGCCAGCTGTGGTCGTTGCGTAAAACCTTGGCTCGGAAAAGAGCTGCTCTCGAGATGAACAACCGCGAACCCGCGCCCTGCTCGCTCAACGTAGACTTGAACGACCGTCGAGGCTTTTCCAACTGCATCGACGAACTTCTCAACGCGAAATACGCCCATAGCAAGCTCTCAAGTCCGCGATCTCAATTGACCAATACTTTCGGGAGAACCGCCTTGTCCAAGAGCCACCTCGGCATCGCGAGAGACTCCTACAACGACATACTCGACGACGACAAGACGATCGTACCCGAGAGAAACGGTTCTTATGGAGATATGAACGGCGGATTCGATAACAGGACCACGTGGTCAGACTACAGGACGAATCAGACAGAGGTTGGCAGGTGGCTTCAGAAAACGCAGGAGTCGAACACGTGCATTGTTGAGGAGACGAGCGTGGATGTTGCGATGGAGCCAGAGGCTGACAGGACTGACAAGTCTTTGAACGAGTTGCTCACTCAGGTCGTCGAAATCGACAAGATATACGATGAGACGCATGACAAGCTGGTGCAGCAACATCAGCCTCTGCAGATCAACGGATGCGTCGTCGAACCTGACGTATCAGATGACCGCAGTCACACTAGTCTGCAGATGGCAATGAAGAACCCAGTTTGGGCCCATGAAACGAAGAATGGAACGATGCCCACCGACGTTCATTCTAGGACTGCCTCAAACCCAGTTGTGAATGCAGCTTTAGACACGCCACCGCCCAGGCCTCCGCCTCCGTCAACTCGCTTTCAGCGAGATGAGTTGTTGGGATTGGAAGGACCTCTGCCTCCTTTGCCACCCAAGAGAATTCGCAAAACGCCGTCCATGCCAGTTTTGCCGCAGGCCAAACCTCCAAGCAAGAATCTGCCAACGCCACCTAATGCAGAGACACTCAAACAGAGCAAATCCGGTATTTTTTCCAAACTCTTTTCCAAAAGCAAGAGCAAAAAGAATACGAAAGATGGGAACAAGCGCTCGTCGACCACAAGTCTGCCGGGCTTATCCAAAGAGAGCTTGCTATCGGCTGATCTCGCGTCTGTAGAGGCCATAGGTGCCAGAGATTTTGATTTGAATGGTGATGGAACTCCACCGTATGGAGCTGAACTTACAGAAGCAGAGACTTACGCTTTGTATACCGCGATGGCACCACATGCTACGGCCTCAGAATTTGATGAGATGTCTTTTTATTACAGCCCCGTAGAGGCTGGAAGAATTTTGACTGAAGTACGAGAAGTTGCTCAAAGCTCACAATGAATTTTGATTCCAAGTCTGAGTAATACGTGAAGCTTTGAAGAAATTTTGCATTGTCAATGAGACCAAACGGTCTGACAGGTATTCCAAAGAGGATTCCAAGAAAATCTTGGAGCTCCCTCGGAGCTGAATTGAAAGATTTTCGGAGCTGAATTGAAAGCTCCTTGAGAACTTCCCAGGAGCTCCCTGGTTACTTTTGTCGAAAATAAATAAGCTGAAAATTTGTCTATCGGGAGTTTTTGAGTGTATGTTGCGGGATGCCTGGAGGGAATTCTCAAAGAATTCACCAACAACTCCTACCCCGCCAGAATAGGAGACTGTTCTACATACTCGAATCTACAGTCGTCTACTCTTCTTTTGGCCCAAATCGCTAAGATACTCGAGGAATCTGGAAACGCCTTGAGTGCATGTATACATTGAGCAAGTGTACATGTATATTATGTTTCCCAGGCGTTCCCATATTCCTCGAATATTCTAGCGATTTGGACCAAAAAAAGATTAGACGACTGTTGATTCGAGTATATAGAACAGTCGTCCACTCATTATTTCTTCCAAATCGCTAAGGGATTCGAGGAATCTGGGTACGCCTTCCGTACTAGATCTGATCTCGAAGTATAATTATTGAAATTTCAAGTTGCTTATTTTTCAGAAAGCTGAAATATGATCCTTCGTGATTTTTTCGATTTTGATTGTTGTTGAAATAAAAAGGGAAGAATCATTCGATTACCCTTGCTTAACTTTTTCTCTTTCTTATACTCTCCAATTGTTTTAAAAGTATATTTACTACTTGGAAAGTAATAAGCAGGTTCGTCTCTTGCATTCAAACATATGGGAAGTATCTTATCATTTATGAATTTCAATGCATGAATGTAAAATTGATGCAATATATCGTGAGTTTGGCGTGTGATATCAGGAAACGAATAATTTTCCAAGATTAATGCACTGTACAGAGATTCATTTCGATTAGCAAAAACGTGAAGATGACATCCTATCGTGCACCTCATATCGATGTATATGTAAAAAATGGATATGACAAACGTGCATGGATTGTCCACAGACGAGGACCGACCTTAAAATCCTCTCAACGCTTGATACTTATTTTTTGTGAAGTATCAGAGAGTGAACACTTCAAAGAAAGATGGACTTCATAACTCGCAAACTCTTGAAAGCCTATACGTGCAAGATCTTCCGAAGAGCGACAAAATATAAGAACTTCTATCATTGAATGCAAGTGCTCTGCAGAAAAAATTATCATACAAAGCTCTAATCGCAATACCAGTAAAGCGAGATTTATGGATCCAGAAGTTGGTTTTTGTAACAGCCATGATAGTGGTTGTGCTATTTTGCCTCACAAAGCTAATTTTTTTATCAAGATCTCGTACTTCTGATTCAATACAGTTTCAAATGATGACTATTTATTTATCATTAACTCCTCGGAAACTGTTGGGTATTCTCTTTTCCCATCATTACGCCTGTTTCTAACTGGGATTCAATTGTAATTGATAAAAAATACCTTCTTCTAAGAAAAATCATTTTGATTCGATTCCTGAGATCGGAAGACTTGTGATTTTCTTTCTATTAAATTACTAAAATATATGAAACCCTTAAAGTTTCTTACTACGGATGTGGAGTTGCATAGATCATCAATTGAAAATGAAAAATTAATATTGGAAAAGTTCACAGGGTTTGCCAATTTTCAACTATTTTGTAATGTTTACAACAAATTTGATAGAGATGTTTACTGCACGTCAATCAAAACTTGGACCTCGAATTCTCCCACCTTAGGGCAATGTTTGTTCGTCTGAATGATGTTGTTTGCCACAAACAAAAATCATTACTCTTGGTAACAACAAGATGGTATATTTATCGCTATGCAAACAGCATCCTGGAATATCTCGTAAAAGATCAAAATGAAGGATTATTATTTGACCTAATTATTCTCTCGTTTTATCGCTATCTAGTGCGATTACTCATAAAACTAATTTGATAAGTCAATCTCTTGAACACAGTTATCTGATAATATTTATTTGGTTACATCCCAGAAGATCCCGATTGTTTGAGACGAAAACGACAAAAATTTAATAACAGTCCGAATGCGTATCTAATGAAATACGTACCACCCGAGGCTGAAAAACGTGAGTATATTATACATCTACTTGAAAATGTCTTCCTTCTCACTCACTCTCATTTGTACGTCGGGTTACTCATCAGAGGTGTTGGCGGTGTTGGGTCTATCCTTCATCATCTATATCATCCTTGATTATCGTTGTAAGCGTTGTCAATTTTCCCCGTAAGATTCAGTATCAGTCTCGTGAATGATTGTATCGATGTCAAGGGTGATTACTCGTCAAGATCCGTTAACGTATGAAGTACACAAAAATGTGATAACAAAGCTTTCTAATGCAATCAGTGGTAAATTTACCGAAAGTAGGCCTTGTAAATCTTCAATTCGTTTGTAGATTGAACTGTGTCATTGAGATGTGGATTATATCACAAGAAACTCACATGGACAGACATGTTTTGTGAGCAAAATGTATTTCTGTATTGATGATTTCTTGGAATGAAAACTGATGATTTGAAATCAGAATGGTGGATTTTAAATCTGACGTCAATTCAAACTTTTCAAATCTGTTGTGTGCAGCTCATCACTCTTCATTGGATTATATGAAAGAAACAATTTTTTCTACACAGCACGACGGATTACACCCTCAAGCGTTTTCGCTTGGATATGACTGATATTGATTCTTACTCTCACAATTTTTCTGACGTTTTAATCTTTGTATACCATGAATTATATCGTGTTATATTCCAAAATGGTGGAAATGCGTCGAGATTTGTTGTATTGTGACTTTCTTTGGGAAGCTATCCCTGATTATTTAGCAACATCCTTGGAGGTGTATCACCAATACCGATGCTTATTTTGTACTTTTTGTATGAAAATGAATATTTTGATAGAGATTTGTGGACGACTTTGTTGATATTGAAATGCGGCTAGTGTGCCTTTCAATGTTCAAACTAGACGAGCAATTCTGAGAAAATGTATTCTTGATTTTGTCATGAGATTGAGTGCCTTCTTAGCTCCTATACAGCTATGAGTGGATCCGCAATTACAATCGTTGCGAGAGATTTCTATTTCAAGCTAACAAAATGATGGTGTGCAATAGATTGTACAAGTATTCTTGGTGTTGAAAATGTCATTAGAATTTTTCCTGGATGAAACAATATTCGTGAGTTGTATTGAATTACGATGTTGAGAATATATTATTCTGCATAAGAATTCGTGTTTTTCCAATTTATTCTTCAAATGGTTTGGTATTCCCCTTGTGCTGTTCTTTTGTTTGTATATTAATAGTATTTCAGATACATCATAGTTTTTTATCAGGTATGAAAATTATCGTGTGTTTTCGGTGACATTCTGTCCCATTCGTAGTTTGTAGAGGGTAGAATCACTTCGATACACTTCATTTCCTCCATTCGAAATTGATATTATTAATGAGTTTTTCGCAAGACTGTTATCCATTTCTAAATAATTTTTATTACCTTTCCCAATTCGAATTCATTAATCATCAATCTCTACTATCTTCAATCGCATGATACAATGTGTTCACATTTTATCATGAGATGCATGCATTGTTTGGGGTACATTATCAAAACTTCATACTCGCCAGCGGTTTCTCTCATTTTTCATCCCATTCTACTATCAAAATATTCTTCAGTTCTTAAGACTTTCACCCCTTCCATAATGAATTAATTTGGTTCTTCAATTTGCAGAGGGTGATCCACTGAACCCCATGCCTCAGTTTAATCCTCTTATCATTAAACCCGAACCATCAGACAGGCTCTCTCCGTTTGCTGGTCCATCAATTCTCGGAACAACGCCCCCAATGATTCACGTGGAAAACAGAAACATCAGTCCATCGAATCTGAAAGTCCTCCGGTAGGAAGCATTATTAGTAATTACAATGTTCCGGGATTTATGTACGTCTGCTTTGCATTAATTCAAACAGAAAAATTTCTAAAAGCAAGTGAAAAAAAATTTTCCTTGAATAAAAAGTTTGTTGAAACAATTTTGGACAGAATTTTGCGTCCCGCTTAGTCACAGCAAAGAACGAATATACTGACATCCCCTGAGTAGCTTACCAATCGGTGTAATAAAATAGAGCCCTCTCTCATGTATGAAGAACGTGTATCTTTTCAAGAGCAATTCCTTCGTGCCCAAGGTTACTGCCCAGTGAGAGTGAATTGAGCATAATACTAGGTCAATTTGAGTTCAATTTGTAAAAAATGAGTCTTCATTGACTCTGCCAAAATTTCTTGTCTTGGAACCGCCTCGGCCATCCCAACATATCCTATAGGTTTCGGTGTAACTTTCAGAAATGGCGTACTTTGTGATGTCCGTGATAAGCGATTGGATTGGAAAGCTTTTATTCGCTAGGGCGGTGTCCGACCTTCGGTCCACAGATTTGGCTGAAACCTTGAAAATTGTCACTTTTCAGCGCTAAAAGACGGTGTCG
>JAPYYZ010000387.1:0-20916 GCA_030522705.1 Eretmocerus eremicus
TTGAAATATAAATTTTTGAAAAAAAAAAAAGGTCAGAAATGCGAAAAAGCTGGACGCTGGATTTCTGGGAAAACTGGACGTGATGGAGCAAAACGGGTTCCAGATTTGGATTCAAGAGGCCAAAATACGTCAGAAACCGTTTTCACATGTTGTGTATTTTTCCAAAAGTTTAAATTTGTATAGCTGTGGTTATTAGAAATTATTAGTCAGGGATGTCAAGTTAGGTACACTTTTTTACACCAGGAGTAGAGAATGACCAGATACTCGCCAGGGAAGCGCTATCGTGCCACTTGATACCATTTGGAGGGACACCGAATGGTATAGCAGTTCAATAAGCAAAAAATTGGAAAAATCCTGCACTACTCCCATGCTCGTATACAGAGAATAATAAACAAAAATCGTGCTAATTAGTTCTAGACAATCTTTGGAGAGGAGCAGTGGAGGGATGCTGGGGAAAAGAAGAAAGTCTGAAAGTCAAACGGAAAGAGCCAAACCAATGAAAGAATCTCAAAGTGCCAGAGTTGCAGGCTATCAGTAACTCAATTACGATGCTGTTTGCTCAGGGCTTCTATTCTCTTCGTAATTACGAAGTCTGTGCGTCCTAAGTAAACTGTAGACCATGTGTCCTCTCACAACAACTCCATCCATGTGGATGTGGCGTGACGAGCTCGTTCACTTTCAAAGCACAGCCTTATTCCCACTCCTTCAGTGCGTACCGATTTTTGTCCATCTTGTCGATACTGAAGAGCCTTGAGGATATTTGATCTATTCTCTATCGCTTACAGGACTAGCCGATTCCCACCAAAGCACCGAATTGGCTGTATACATTGAAGTAAACTCTGCCTTGCCGACATTCATTATAAATTGATTCGAAATGAAACAAAACAATATTTCAAAAAAGTAGGAACAATCCAACCTGTGTGTTGGCAGAATTCATCCTTGTGTAAAATTGTTGAGTGATCTGCGGAAATCTCTTGGAGTAATTTGAATTATGGTACAATCACAACACATTTGCCCTATATAGTTCAAATTACTCCAACAGCTTTCCGCGGATCACTCCAAAAGTTTACGCAGTGGTGCACTCTGCCAATACGCAAGTTAGATGGGACCTAGTTTTTTGAGATATTGTTTTGTTTCATTTTAAATCAATTTATCATGAAGGTCAGTAAGGTAGAGCTTTTGCTTCAGTTCAAAATTGAACATGACTATGTCTGTTGAGAGTTCGAGATTAGAGATTAATTCAGACTAAAGAATAATCTGAACTATGGAAGTGATGCGAGTCTACATCAAATACTTACTTTGATTTTAGGAAACCCTTTCAAGCTTATCATACGAATTTCGTTACGTGTGGGAGATTTGCTATACTCTCTTCTTGTGTCCAACACGCCAACCTTATCCATTCACTATTCAGCTCGAGAAAATTTCATCAGCCGTGAGCTATTGAACTCATGCGTAATTTATTCGTTCTGAATATTACTCGAACAAAGATCCAAATTATTCAGTCAGCTGCATACTGAGAACATGACTTTTCATCGAGCTTTTCATCCTTCGTAGGCTTCTCCATTTCGCGCGAGACTTGACACTGCTTTCTTCGTGTCCCCGTGGATATGATGGAGCGGCCACCAATGCATTCAAATTCCATTGTCTTGCTCCAGGGGAGGAGCGGATGAAATTTTTCGGATCGGGGAAAAAAGAAAGCAAGAAGAAAGAATCTATTGGAGCGTCCGAATCGATCCTTTGTTGCTCCCCCTGTATCCTGTCGAATGGGCGCGCGACCGCAGCAAAGTGCATTGCGCTACAACTGAATAATTCTCTGACTACGTTGGGCGTTCGGGTCTCGATTTGCGGCACGGGTCTGAAAATGTTTTTTTTTTCTTTTAGACGCACGCCACGCTCCTTCGGAAAAAGCGAATCGATGCGTGCGAGCGTATTAAACGCGGAAATCGAAGGAGCCGTCGCGATAAATTCGTTAGCAGCTGTTGGCGCTCGAGGGGTGCTTTTTCCATTTCTTCTCTGGGAGTTTCTTGGATCGAATATCCGCGCAAACCGTACGGGTCCAATGCGCGTGGAGCAGCCAAATTTTACGAGCGAACGGCGATTTCTCTCTCAGCAAGGGGCGCGAGAGTCACTTGCCCGGCGACGCGTCGACTTTTTGCGCTTATCCATACTACAAGAACTCTAAGAATTGTAATCTCCTCTCGAAAACACTTTCGACAATGGAGCTTGAGTGATGTAGGGGCATAATAGATGCTGACACTGTCGTTACTTTTCTTTACTTAGAAACTGGTTTCATTAACTTTTAAAATCATCGCACATAACAAAAACTGCTGCAGGAGGAACACTTTTTTATTTTGTTGTAATTAAGTTTTTTGTATAAAAATCGCCCAGTTTCCGCCCATCTCCATAATTTTCGTTTTCCTATCCAAAAATTCTTTTGGCATATGATTTATATTCAGCGAATTCAGGAGAGGTGTGAGAAGACGTAAATAATACAAGAGACTCACAAACTTACAGACCTGGCCGATTGGATTATTGGAATGATTATTCTGAATTGAGGGAAGCTATGAATTGAGGAAAACTAATCTCTTTTCTGCAGTATCAACTAATGGGAAATTGATATGAAATGGATACTTCTTGAATAAGAGCCCAGAAATTACATCCAGCTTATCAAAGAAATCCATTAATGACAAGAAAAGCTTGGGAATAACCAAGTTGCATCACAACATCTCTTTGAAAGATTGCCAATCCTAATGCATTGACATGAGCAAGGAGAGCATGACATGTTCTGTAGCATTTGAATTCAAGATAAGGGGCCAGACGTGAAATGATGTAGAAATACTCAGATTAAGTGATAGTTATGGTATTACTCCGGATTGCCTTATGCAACATTTGAGTTCTACATCAGAAAAATTAAGGACTTTCCAATAAAAATATGCAGTGTTACTCAGCGCTAATGGAATGGCTGCATAAAATTTACAACATTCTCAAGTCAATTCATCAATCGTCATATGGGCATCGGCACCGGCATCACAATATCACATCAGATACTTCTCGCAGGATTTGAGTTAATCAATTGGTGCATGGGATTTGGTTCAGTTGGTGCATGGGAATGATTCTCGTAATGATTGGCTTAATATCTGCATGCATACTAATACTCATTTATTCATTTTCGATCTTACAAACAATACTGTACGTTTGATATTGTACTTGAAGCTGATCAATGGGGTCGTACTCACACATGAGAGAATAATGAGTTACTGTCTCAACTTCCAAAACGTGTGATTAGTATAATTCATCACACAGTCTATGTGAAAATTTCGAAAAAACATTCATGCAGAATTTCAAGTCTGGGGATCGAGATATTCATCAATCCAATTGCGAACGTGAGCGATTTCGGTATACGCGCCGGAGAACTTTGGGCCGCCACAAGGCGAACTCACACTTATCAAGAGGCCAGCGAGTCGTTCTTCGATTGCTAACGGGCCACCAAAATCATTCTTACAAGGACCTTTTCCCTCCACACCGGCGCACAGTAATCCGGGCGTATTGGCAAAAACGCAGCTTTGATCCACAATTGGTATACTCACAACTCGAAGCTTGAAATCAGTCGGCGTGTCCAGCTTAAAATCCCCGTACCCAATGGCATTTGCGTAAACACCTTGATCGACTTTCTCGTCTTTTCCAAACAATGCTATGGGCTGACGAGTCTCGTCAATCTGAAATGGCGGAGTCACGCGAATTATGGCAACGTCATTCTCGTCGCTGTCATCCGTGAACTTGTCGTGAAGAAAAACGTCGGCAGCACTGTGCAAGCTACCTCCCTCATCTGCACAACTAGAGCCAGCGCGTATTTGTATCTGATCTTTTGGGATGGATACCAAGCACGAAGCTGCCGTGATTATTTGATCTCTAGAGATGATTGCTCCGTTGCAGAGGTCGGAGGTGGGTGATACATTCACAGCTACTTGATACGGATAGTCCTGTATTCGTGCCTCCTGGCCACCTATGATGCCCACCGTCCTAAGTGTTTGACCTGCGTCCCCAAAAAGTGGGGTTGCTGAAACAGAAGAAAGATTATTTGTAGTATTATGTGGGCGGCAATGCAGCCTTTTCAATGATGAGGAATGCAAAAAAAATTAGATCAAGCTCATTGGATAGTGCGAAACGCATGTCGGACCCTCCAGAATCGAAATGCATACAGCATCTCGAGGATTCCTTGACGTTTTGATGTAAATACTCTGTCCGCGACTCGAGCAAAAATTCGGCTACCTCAATTTTGTCATTGATCGCTAAAGACTGATATTGGTTTGTTTCAAGAACCTTAGATTTGGATGGTTGTATTTTACGCGCCAATTAATCGTTCAAATATGCATCCAAGAATGATCGGGCCAGTGTTCGGCAGCTAGGGTTCCTCTAGTATGGAGGGTATAACGGTTTATGGTTTCTTCAAACTTCACGAAATCTCGAAAGCACTTACATCATTATTTCGGGTAAGAAAGAGACAGATAGCTAAATGCGAGAGAGACTGAAGCCGAAAAGTATGTTACAAATTGAATACCTGTTAGACAAAGACGCCAACCTTGATGAAACTTGACAGGAATGTTCTTAAGACTATCATCTTCAAGAACAATTCATCTCTCAAATTTTTTATCCGATTATTTTTTTTAAATGATTATTGCGAAAAAGAGATATCTCCAAAACCAGGTTTGTGATCTTCGCGCAATCGCACAGAAATTTCCTTCTGCAATTACCCATTAATACGAACTTTTTCAGATTTTTTGTTGTTCTATCTTTGAGATATTCGAGTGGAATACTCAAATTCCTATCTTTGCTATGTTGATTGTCAAAACTTGAAAGACTAATCTCTCAGATTCTAAGTTCAAAACCCTCTTGAAATTTTGTTATGTTATTTAAACTGATGAAATTTGCTAGTATGCAAAATTTCTCTCTGCAACGGTCTCTATTGTTAGGAAAAGTACCGACTGATTGAACCATCTTAAGATACAAACCATGTTACTTGTCAGCGTAGAAAACTTTCCCTGGTAATAGCAACGATACTTACAACAGTCGTCCTTGCCATAAGATCCATAAGGGCTTCCTACTTTCACTATCTTATACAATGACAACTACCCCATGAATGTAATGGTAAGTAAGCTCACCTGAGACCGCGTGCAGAGCCGCAAGAATCACTAGAACCAGCATTCTGGATGTTTTCCGAGTTGTTTATGGTCAAGAATAAGCATGTTCGTAGTTTTTATATATGGAGGTTACCCGATTTTAGATTCTTATTATCACCAGTTCTGTAGTTTCAGTGCCATCTCTACCATCTAATCTTTTCAACTAACTCTGATGTCCAGGTTGATCTTGAAATCATAAGATTTCAATCTCTCAACGGTAAACAAGCATGGATAACAAGTGAGGAATGGATCAAGCCCCCTACTCGATCTACAAATCGAATTATTATCCATATTCTGTGCATATATCGATCACATGTCGTGCATGTTCGACATATCGATGCATATCTCAAAGTGGAGTCATCCATTTCGATGTATGACAAAGTCAGCAAATTAATTGAAAAGAGTCGGCAAGATAGCCGGTGTACTTTGACTCGTAAAAGCCGATCAAATATACTTTATAATTTGAAACTACCGCGAGTGATAAATAGATACCCGATCATATTGATCGAGCTTCTAAATTAATCCGATCTACAAATTCATACCAACGGGCGGTGCGGGAGCCATGCACGCTAAACTTTGAGATCAACTTACCCAAAAAGTTCCATGATTTGAGTCAAAATTCGAGTTGTCGATTAATTGTTATTATCTAACTCGTACTTTTCAACTCGCCGTTTGGTCCAAACCGGGGAGTATTCGAGTAAGATGGTCCCAAAAGTCTGTCTATTTGATAGGTTAGGGAGTACCTGGGGCGTACTTATTCCCATTTTTTTCGAATACTCGTCCGATTTGAGCTAAACGACGAATTGACAAATACAAGTTAGATCAGAACAATGATTCAACAACTCGGGATTTGACTTCAATCATAAAAGTTTTTGTGTAAGTTGATCCTAAAGTTCTATCTTCGAGAGCATGGCTTCTGCTTTGCCTTAAGAGGACTATTACTTTAGTATGAATCGTCGGCGTAATTGTATCAGATGATTATGTACGTATTGCAAAGATGCGCTGATCAATAACTTCGCCTTTGCCATTAAGCCTGACCGAAATGGATGCTTCCGGCGTAACAAAAACGTCACTTTTCAAGACCTTCATCTCTGCGGATGAGCCTTGCAACATCAATAGGGAGTATACTCTTTTCCTTTCCGGTGTGGATCACCGGTGATCTCCGCAATACCGAAAGTGTTGGAGATAGTCAATGACAGGCTTGATTTCTCGTCCCATAAGTACATGGATTTAATTGTACACCCTTGATCAGGTCATCTGATTCTGATTTCAAGTCACAATTTGAAAATCATCCATTCGAAAATCAAAATTGAAGTCGAGATAGCAGGCAAAATTTTAATGCCACCGATACTTCAATACAAAAAGGTAGCTCAGAATAGGACTTCAATCCTCGTAATCTTGGCCATTAAAAAGAATCAGAACGATTTCCCCGACTTTGCTCGGAAAAGGACTATCCTTGTCTCAGTAACGGGTGTGCGCGCTCAGAGCATCAGCATTTGAAGTCACCACTAGAATCTTTAATTCGCGTTTGAACGCGAAAACTGTAGGAAACATTCTTGGGCGCGACATTATACTCAAATTCCTGGGAGTGGAGAGAAGGTAGACAGATAGAGAAGAAGACTGCACAATAATGAAATACATCGAAGGTCAGTCATTATTATGATGCAGAGTCCTCATTCAGACACTTTCAATGACGCAGCACACACCTCGCAATTCGGATGCAAGCCGATGCAATTTAACAAGCCCGTGATTCCATCCCAGCTCGCTCATAACTCACGTGCTCCCATCACCTGGTACAAAGAGACGCGTAATTCATGGATTATGATTACGTCTGCGGAAAAGGAGTAGTGAATCGTATCAGACGAGGGCCAGCGCGAGCAACAATGAATTGGGACGGGCGCGATACGGTCATCCTGCCTGCGTTTGCATTCACGCCCCGTCGTGGGCGTCTCTGCGCGCCGCCGCCCCGTGGCAATCAGACGCGAAATGCGTCAAAACGGCGAGGCGCTCGCAGACAATGAGGCAGACGAAAAAAGTCGAAAAGCGAGCGATACGGTAGCCCACTCGGCCCGCTTGATTTATACCCGCCCGCTCGCTTTTTTGCGCACGATTAATTGTGTGCAGTGGTCTTTTTGGAAGATCGGTTGACGCTGATAGACGAATCGCGGAACGGAGCGAGTCCTCCGAATCGGATGTCCTGCGAGCGGCCACCGCTTTCGCCCAATATTGGCCGTATTGGGGCGTTATGAAAGTCCACTCGGCCGTAAAGTGAGCACGTGCTTGAACAGCGTCGAATCACTGAGCCATGCGAGCCGGACATCGGGCGGGGGCATCAACATCCCTAATTGACCGCGCCGTCGCATTTATGAGATGGCCAAGTTCAATCACATAGAGTCGTGGTCATATGGAAATCAGAATTTTGAGCAGTTCTATGTTCTGATGCGAGCTCTGCACTTCTTATATGAAACCATATGATTACACAACCTCTGTTTTTGTGATGACCTTTTTGATTTACTCAAGTCGCAAATGAACTTTGTTTCGGGATGAATGGGAATAGCTCACTCTTTAGTACGGGCCTATCAGTAGGTTCCTCCCGAGGTTCCTCCCATTTCTAACCTATGCACTGTCTAAGTGTTTCTGTTATCAGACACGGTTTAATCTCGATCACAGAAAGGTTTTGTCATTAGAATGAGCCAGAATGAGACTTCACTCATTCTATTCACCTACATAGAGTTTGTATGGGTTGCAAAATGTTCTATGTGTATAGAACACAAGGAATATTTTGGCACCCACACAAACTCGAGAAATGAAACAAGTGAAAAGTCTTGTTCTGGCTCATTCTGATGACTTGTTATAGAAATAAATCATCAGAATTTATCAATTCGTCATCTTTCAATGTATCTCCAAAAATGAATGAAACTGATTTATCTTCCATAATAGAGAATAATCTGGAAACGATTAAGGCGATCGCTATCAAGATAATCTAAACTTATAACAACATTACGTTCGTGTAGCCTTGAATCAGCGGTGTGGTTTGGAAAGAATCCCAAAAATAACAAATAACGTGTTTTCTTCATATGACCATCGAAAAGCGGTGCGCGATTGATAATATCAGTGCCTGAGCGCTATCAGAAAATCTTAGAAAATACTCATCGACACGATTAATCAATTTACTATCCGTAGCTTGCCCAATCTTCAAAATAGCGCAGATAAGTATTTTATTTTCCGATCGTTGGAAGAGGCCGCTGAATGAATCACGAGACTCCGCGGTCAGCTGGAAAATGCAAAAACTCGCCTACAGGATAAATCCATTATTGAGAAATGGAGCGAGCAGCCGTGAAAAAATTGATCATGCATGAGCCAAGGGCTCTGCATGTCGCGCAATAGTCTAAAAGCTTTGGCCGAGAAAAGGAGCATAGCGATCAGACGAGCCGATCGCTCGCACTCGAACACATGATACAGTGACAAAAAAGCCTAATCTTGGCGCGAATCCGCGGGTCTCGTGCATATTAGAGCCGCGGTGCAACCGCAAGGCTCGGACTACTCATTCCAGAACACACCTTTCCTTTCAAAATACTCTCGCGCGGATGCAGGATATGGAGATCGTCGGGTACTTTGCGCGTAGAGCACGGTAGCTCATTGCGACCGCAAAGCGAGAGAAATTTTTCACGCTGCTTCGGTCGCACATACTCACAGGAGCCGACGCCAAGGACAAGAAGAGCCCAACCAACACCCCGTATTTGGTATTCGCAGCCTCGGCCAACACAACGGATCTTTTGCCCAACGCGTCCCGTGGTGTGAAAATCTTATGGGCATACACTGGCCGAACCCCCTCGCCGATTTATTACTGCGAGCGTTGAATTTTTAACTCTCTCTCTTTCACTCTCTCTTATCAGCAGCCCGGGGAATTTAACTCTGGCAATTCTCGAGAAGGGTTGAAAATTCACAACGCCTCAGTCCTTCAAGTTCAGAAATGTGAGGTTGATATAATTTGATTCAATACCCTGATGCATCTGAATATGACTAGAACTTCGACTGCGATAGGGGCTGAAATCCCCAAATTACAACAGTTTCGTGCGACTTACCATCTCATCACCACAGTGAGTATTTTATGCATGCATACTTTCATGCCAAGACCAAAACCATCGGTTATTTGCTAGTCGATGACGGCGACCACGTGCGCATTAGCGTTAGTGTTTTAATTTGTATTTGAAGTTTGTTCTTAGAGCAATAAATCGGCATTCATCTATCTATCATCACTGTGGCGCATATACTTATTATAAAGTGCGTTGACTACGACAGCCCGCAATCTTGTACCCCCAAGGCACCCCCAATTGTTTCGCCTAGTTCACGCTTGATGCATACAAGACGTCCAACCGTTCGCCCCAATCTAAATTGCCTCGTAAATTGCGGTCCCTACCTCCGGAGAAAGTCTCGACTCTTTTTTTCTAAGTGTATGGTTCGGACGTATTGCGCTCACAATATGAGCATCTACTCTCCACAGATGAGCTAGAGCGTTCCAGTAATACTTCCAAATGCTTTGTTGGCTGGGTCAAGACAAGCTACTGTCGTTGCCATCTCGTCCACGCACGAAGTCGTCGGATGATGGCGCAAGATCCGCGGAGGATTAGCTCGTATCCACATCTAGCGAGTCTCGATATTCAATGAAACGAATGAAAGTACCGCATCTGTGTGCGTATTGCGCGCTATGGGATCCCGCTGAGGCGGGGTCGCGATGCGCGCACGGTGACGTACTTTTCGTTGCAATCTGTTTTGAGAGGGCTGAATCGCATCGCGGGCTCCTTTCATTGCGACGCGATCGATCGCGAACACGAGTCTATTACGGGTTTCGTAGAAAAACATCTGTAGGGTAGGTACGCGCGGAGATGAGGCTTCCTCGATGCTCCAGTGGCTTTTGTGCGCGACTCCGCATGTGCCGCGACGCGCTCGTGAAATTGATCGCTGCCAATCACGGCGAAAGTTGCTGAGCACGCTTCTTGCGACTATGCTTCTCTTGGCTTTGGAAAATAATAGTACGAATTCCTTGGGTAATATCAAAGGACATGTGCTTGATGTCGGATGAGCTGTTGAGAGTCAAAGAGAACAAATTCACTTTGGAATAAAGTACTAGAACTTGAAAACGCGCGCGGTGCACTCGGAAGGTCTACTGGATCTACATAGAATTCCCGTAAATAAAATGAACTTGTCAAAAATTGAAAAAGTTTCATCGAGGATCTAATTAGAAAGCTATAGAACTTGAAGAGGCGCGCGCTAGAAGATCGAAATACATTTAACAGAGTTCATATCAAGGGTATGTGTTTGTCAATTGTTGAGAAAATTTGATTCAAAATCTAATTCAAAACTCAAATCTGTGCAAACATCGAAACATTTTGAGAATAGTTCACACCAATGAAATAAATATGTCAATAATTTCGAAAATTTTATTCAGTATCTGATTGAACTGACAGATTCTGAAGACGGGCACAACAATATATTTTGAAAAGATTTCACACCAAGAAAATAGATCTGTCAATCATCTTGGAAATCCTATCGAGTATTCAAAAATTCAATGGAGTTCATATCATGGGCCTGTATTTGTCAATTGTCGAGAAAATTCTATTAAAAATCTAATTCAAACTCCGAATCCCTGCATAGAGATCGAATCATTTTGAAGATAGTTCACGTCAAGGGAATGAATTCGTCAATTATTTAGAGAATTTTATTAAGCATCTGAAATTGCGCGCGTTGCTCGCGGTGTGAAATATCCACTGATGGCCTGTATTTTATTTATCGTTTCAGCTCAATTTTAAGTAACCTACTCTGAAGTTGGCTGACAATCGGATTCGGTAGCCCGCGGGATTCAAATCGAGGAAGCGCCGGCTGGCTCGCCGAAGTACACGGTTGATCGCGATTATTGTCGAATAAAAATGAATTTCACATTTCTCAGGGCGGGAAACTTAATCACGAGACTATAATGAATTCACAAGTACACCAGATGTGTTACATACAACGCGAAGCCGCCACTAGTATCAGGGATCAAAACGATACACAATCAGCTGCCTGATAGACACCGATATAACGACTGAAAATCTCGAACAAATGGCAGCGAATCTCGAATATCAAAGTTGTCCATCAATAAGGAAGGATTTTGACACAAGAACGTTAATGCTGGTTGCCGCATTTACAAAGATATTTTGAGGTCCGAGCCGAAGTCAAGGAGGGAATCATTACGCCCGAGTGTCGAAAGATTATTTGTGACCTCCTGCGACCAAGTGAAAGTCAATGACCGGTGCGCAAATCTCTCATTTGCGCACAGATGATCACAAGAGTGGTTGGGTTCAACGTTCAAATTTAATCTGCATCCTTTATTTACGTGATTCAGTATTTGCATGAATTTGTTCTCGAGGTGACAACACTTTTTTAGTAGTGAAGAGTGAATTAGGTTTCGATTGGAAAAGGTGCTCACAGGAAAAATTTCTTCATGAGGAAATCTGATTCTTTCAACGCGTATCACACTAACCTAGGCAGGAGCTCCGAAAAACCCCGAAGAGCAACTTCGTAGAAGTTGAGATATGTCCAGGCTGGAACATGTTTTCTAATCTTGGTTCACTATAAGATATGGGAATGACATATTGTTCCCATATTTCACTCATATCTTGGCATTGGTCGGACCAAACCCATCCCTTTGTAGAGCTTTCGAAATTAATTCGAAAAACTGATATACAGAATTCTGTTCAAATTTCCTGTCCGACTGAACTTCGTCCAAAATGCTTTTCCGAAAATTCGCCCCGTCCGAAAATGCCCATCCGAAAATTTGGACTGCTTAAAAATGTTCGTCCTAAAATTCGGACAGACCGAAAAAATTTGTCCTAATATACGGATCGGCCCGAGATGTTCGTCCAAAAATTCCGCCCGTCCGAAAAGTTGAACATCCAAAAATGCTCGTCCGAGAATTCGTACCGTCCGAGAATACTCGTCCTTAATTTCTGTCCGTTCGAAAAGATTCGTCTGAAAATAACCGTTTGAAAATTCGCTCGATCCGAAAATGCTCGTTCGAAAATCCGGACCGTTTGAAAACATTCGTCCGATTATTGGGACCATCCAAAAATGTCACCCGTTCCAAAATGTGCGTCCACAAAGTCGGTCATCCAAAAATGCCTTTCCAAAAATTTGGACAGTCCGAAAATGCCCATGCGAAAATTTGGACTGCTCGAAGATGCTCGTCCGTAGAGTTGTACCGTCCGAAAACACTTGTCCAACAATTCGGACCGTCCAAAGATGTCTGTCCGAAAACTTTGCCCGTCCAAAAACACTGTCCCTACAACTTGGACCGTCCGAAGATGTCTGTCCAAAAACTGGGCTCGACCGAAAAGTTGGACATCTGAAAATACTTGTCCGAGAATTTGTATCGTCCGAAAATGCGTCCGAAAATGTTCGTCTGAAAGTTCAGTCCGTCTGAGGAAACTCGTCCGAAAATTCGGAAAGTCCATAACACTCGTCCGAAAATGCGGACTATCTAAAAATCCGGTTCAATCGAAAATGCTCGTCCAAAAATCCGGACCCTCCAGAAATGCGTTTCCGAAAATTTGCAAAGTCTGGAAAGTCGAACTTTGAAAAAACTCGTCCAGAAATGCGGGCTGTTCGAGTATACCCGTCTGAAAAGTCGGACGCCTCGAAAATATCGACCCGGAAATTCGGCCCATTAGAAACCAAACGTTTGCAAGTTTGGACATTCCGAAAATACTCGTTCGAGAATTTGAAACGCCCAAGAATATTCGTCCGAGAATTCAACCATCCGGAAATACTCGTCCAAAAAATTGGACGGCCCGAAAATGCTCGTTCAGAAATTCTAACCTACCGAAAACACTTGTTCGATAATTCGGACCGCTGAAAGTGCCCGTCCGGGACATCAGACCGTCCGAAAACATGCGTCCAAAGATGTCCGTTCGAAAATTCTGCCCGTCTGAAAATGCCAGTTTGAAAATCCCGACCACCCAAAAATGCCCTTCCGAAAATTCGAACCGTCCCATAATGACCGTCCGAAAACACTCGTCCGAATACGAGGGCCGGCCGAAGATGTCCGTCCGGAAATTCCGCGCGTCCGAAAGCGCCCGTCCAAAAAGTCGGATGTCCAAAAATACTCGTCCGAGAATTCGTAACATTAGAAAATATTCGTTCGAAAAAACGGAAATTAAGGTCAGTCTTTCCGTATTAAGCCGGGAACCTTTCATCTCCGAAAAATGACGTAACCCACACTCGGGGTGTGTCACACCCCACCACGAAAATTCGTTCTCATTCACAACCAAATAAAGATATCGACCCAAATCTTTCACGGACTTAAATTCAACATCTTCCTCATGATATTGATTCACTTTTTGTGGAATCCAGAGTAAAAATTCCATGAAATGCTGAAATTGTTTCAAAGATGGACTTTTTCATTAAGAAGCTCATAGAATCGTTAATTCTCGGTCTTTTTACAAAATTCTTGCACAATTACACTCGTGAGATAGTTCGCTTACAGATAAGATCATTTTGATAATGGAATCGAGAGAAAATATATTTCGTCGTGACAATTACTCCGTGTCATATTCGGCAAAACTGTGGGATTTCTGCAAAAGTGGCCTTTTTTCATTAAAAAGCTCATAAAATCGTCAATTCTCAGTCGTTTTCCATAATTCTTACACGGTTACACCCGTGAAATAGTTCGCTTACGGATAAAATCATTTTGATAATGAAATCGAGTAAAATATGTTTGTAGAACAATTACTCCATGCTAATTCCGGCAAAATTCGAAAAATCGCATGTAAAGCAGAAGCCGCTCGGGTCGGCGTCATTGAAAGATCTAAATCAAGAGAGAAAGCTATCTGGGTGACAAATTTTATTGATTCTATCAAAAAGAGTATGAGAATGGACTGACAATAAACAATTGGGATACTAAAACTAGTAACGATTTGGCGACGCTAACCACACACGGTGTATCCCTCACCCCACCGTAACTGCGCAGTTACTTCGTCGGCTGTTCGCAGCACACTGACGCATGGCTGGGTCTGAGGAACAGTGCGGATGTATGGTGGCACTTCTCACCTGACGACGTCTGACACCCACAGTACGATTTTCAAACGTTGAGTGAAATAAATTCAACTTGAAGTTGCCGTGGGGTGTGGCACACCCCGCGTGTATTTTTCCCGGGTTAAATCAAATCAGCCCAATGGCATTTTCATTTGATTCTCAGTGGCAGTTCATTTTGCCATAATTAATTCGTGGAAATCCAAGTTTTCATGTATGCCTAAGAATTACTACTCACCTAGGACAAGACATCGATCACAATTCGCTTATTCATGCAAAAAGCAACCTAAATATTACAAGCCACATAGAATAAGCGTTAGAGATCTTACTGAATTCAATTGATAACGGAGACATTTTCCAAGCCAACTTTGTGCCTAACTACAAAACATTATAGGACTTTACTTGAAGCACTGAGTAAGAATGTGATCCCGAAGGAAAACGTATCAAACATCACTTGTTTCGACAACAATAAAGCCCTCATGAATTAGTGCTCTCGAAACACAAAATATTTTCGTTCGCATGCATTCGACGAAGGTTAAATATTGTGCAACTCGATCAAGGTCTTTGACGCCTTGAGCAACACTACCTTAGTTGATACAATTCAACCAAGAGCAGTAGAAGTACTTGAGGTAACATAGGCTACACAAGGAGTTGCGCTGGCAGTACGTTGATTGCCCTCAAAACAATACAACCCTCCTGAGTCTCACTCTTTCTCCCCTCTCTCCTCGATGTAGAACGAGAATTGAATGGTTTGCACTGGTTCTATCGACACTCTTGCACACTCTTTGACCAGAGAAATGTTAATAGAAATGAACCATTGGTGCTTCGGTTAGTATGAGTAATACTGTGATGAAATATCCTGTATATAATGCATTGCAGTCATTTCCCACGATCTAAAGAAAAATGATTGGAGCGATGAAGAATGAAAAAAGCGTTATCGAAACATATCTTTAGATTCGTGAGCTACAGTCTCGACAAGAGGAATTTTGAATTCCGTTTCGTCGAGTGACTATTTGTATCATTAAAAAATGTCGTACGTGGATTTATAATGGCAAATTGGATGGTGACTTTCGGTTAATCACAAACCTTCGATAGAAAGATCAATTGATAATTCAGAGGTTTGACATCCGGAAAGCCATCAACTTGAAAAACTGAGCAACTCCCCGACACCATGACCATCTATATAGAATTCCCGCGTGAAATATGAAGTTGAGCAATTTTCGAGGCAATTTTATTCAATCTCTCCAGAATACATTTGAGCCTTGCCAGGGACTGACAGGAAACTATCCGAAGAGTCTTCATTCAAGAGAAAGTAGCTATCGACAAATTTTTCTCTGCAACAGCTCGTGATCGTACATCCGTCGCAAGCAATACGGATAAGTACATGCGGAGTGAGCTGAGGGACGGGATGAAACGCTGCAAGAGGAGAGCGGAGCTTTTTCGATGCAACACGTTTCAGAGTACATTCATATTACGCGCTGTTTTCCCGTCGGCAGCGCGGATCCGAGGCGCATTTCACTCCTTCCCCGGTCTGGCGCAAGCTCGGTTGCAGGCAGTAGCAAGCAATAGCGAGGGAAAACAAGGGTGGGTGAGAGCAATAGCGCGAGCGGGTCGCGGTGCTGAATAAGGGATCTTGCGAATACAAATCCGGTGTAACGCAGCAGTTGTCGGATCTCCCAGCGCCACCAGGTTTGTGGTCCTAGCGTCAGTTTTCTCTGTCTCTCGCTCCACCGAGTGCTGCATGGCGAAAAAAGGAGATGGAGACACGCGAGCGCATCTCTCTGTGTCCTGAGCTCTCGGGATTTACAGATGTCAACTGTTTTTGTAGTGGCAGCTGCACACACGGCTCCCGCTTCGATGCCTCTATCTCTCTCTTATTCTCGCCTGCGCACGTGCACCAACCGCTTCTGACGTGTATGGAGCTTTGGCCAATTCCCGCGTGCAATGCACATGTTCTTCAACATTCTACGTTTTATTTTTCCCGGCGAGATCCAAATTCGTACTTTGCAATTTCGACCAAAAGAACTGAGTCAAATTGTCCAAACGCGCAATGTAAAATCTTTGCGACATGGTAGATATCGAAACTTGTTCTCAACGGCCCTGATATGATTTTAATAAATGGCAAAGTGCTGTTTTCTGTCATGTCACTTGAGAGAAGTGGCCGACTAAAACATATAAGGGGGCGCAAGAGATGAGTGACTGGCCTTTTAAACTCATTATTTTGTTTGATGGTGGCCTGTCGCGGCCTGGAGGTTCGTATGGGATATAATATGGGGTATAAGAAGAATTTTGCATGTCTAAATACTCTTACAGTGCAATGATAACATAATGCAGCTCAATACTCTGTGCTTTGGCAAATTTTTGAGCAAGAATACATCGAATCCTTATCTTATGAAGTAGGTAACATCTTCTGCCCACCATCTCGTTGAAAGGACGGGCTCATTTAAAATTCTCATCTTCATTTGGAAAGTACATAGATAACGAATTACAAATAAGTTCAAAAGAAGAAATGTTTCAAGCTCCAAAAGAATCCAACTCAAAAATTAACGTGTGCGTGTGATTTGCGAAGCCCTTGAAGCAGTCAGTTCATTAAAATTCGAGTGCCATACCGAGTCCAGTCCGATATTGTAACCAACCCTCGCACGTCGCGTTGCACTTACCTCGAGACTTCCACCTCGATCCAAATGAGAGAACAAGATCGAGATTACGAGGGAGCTGAATATTACGAGTCTCGATGTAATACTCGTCGCCTGAGTTGGGATAATTAAATCAGCCCTCCGCGAGTCTGACGACGAACTCAGTTCGTGGCTGCTGGGCCTCGAAAACTTTCTTTGATATCCGAGGACCCGCCAGGATAGAGACAGGTCCGGCACTCGAGCGGCTCTCAGCGGAGAACACGTCTGCAATTCGAGATTTAATTAGAGCTAATGCCCCACCGGCCTACGTGAGCGCCCCGGCAATTCGAGAACCGCTCTCTGCGTTTATGTATAATACCAATAGCCTAACGCATGCAAGGGGTCAGCTGCGGATCTGAGTATGCGATATCGCGTACGCACCGACTCTCCAGATCTCGCGCTCTCCTCCTCCCCATGCAAGTGTGTATTATGTATGTGGGCATATTGTTTTCCAGGGGTCATTCCAGCCTGATTGGCAGGATACCCGGGATTAGTGTCATTCGGATCCAAGGCAACCGTCACACATGCGACTCGCGAAGGGCTTCTCAGGACGAGATCATGCTGAAACGACACCATACAACTTTTGGCTCTGATGTTGCAGCATTCTAGAATGAGAAGGGAAATACAATAAGCTATGACATGAGCGATCAGATTCTTCTGGCGCCCAATCCGCTGGAATTCGGATTGTACACACTTGGTAGGTAGGGGACTGTCAAATTTCGTTATTGCGTCTGGCCGTGGTATTTGCTTGTGTATATCAAATAATTCATTTTATCTGTCGAACGAGATATTAGTACTACAGGAATCTTAGAATTAAAATAAGAATGAATAGGATCCCATGAACATCTATGACTTTAGGCTCGAATAGCACAATGGGTCTCAGTTATCCCCTCGGTCATCATTCTCAAGAACCAAATAGGAATGCAACTTGAGAATAACTATTTTTAAAATTATTATGATCTTTCAATATCGCAAATTCGGATCAAATTTGTATAATTTCTCTCAACCAGCCGAAATCGTTTGCATCTTCCAGCGAGTTCCTCACCAGCGTAAGATTCGATGCGGTGAACGTGGGAATACATCTCTGTCTGTTCAATCATCGGAGCTCGATGTATATATCGAAAAAGCGGTTGTGCACAAACTTTGAAGACGGCTAGGGGGGAAGGGGGGGGGGTCTAGAAAGGGTACAAAAAGCTTAGGGGGGGGGGGGGCTAAGCCAAAGCTACGTAGTTTCTCGATTTTGAATATCACGCCTAAATAGGAACAACATCGTTGTTCCCCTCGTCGCTTGCTTTTCTTCCCATCCGTCAGTAGTCGCTGTACCTTGTTTTGACAGACCATTTGGGAAACCATTTTCTCTCAGCTTCCGAAGATGTAGATATTGTTTGATAATGTACACTTTTACTCTAATTTCTCTCCATCTATATGGATCATTTCAATTAAGGGAAGAGTAGGGCTAAAAAGCAAAAATTTTTGTCCTATCAGATATTCAAGAATGGATAACTACTTTCAGTTAAGCATATAAAAACTAACTTTATGGCAAATTTTTAGCTCGTTTGGATTAAAAATGTAAGAGTTATGTAAGACTTTGTCAAAAAAAAAACGTTAAAATGAGGATCTTGCGAAGTTTTATTGCGCATGCCAAATTGACGCTGACTCTTGTCCCAGTGGATTATGTTTTTTCACGGGTCGAAGAACAAGCTTATGTATTAACATAGTGGATATGATCAAGTGCAATCATAATATATTCATAGAGCTCGGAAATTGTACAAATAACCTCAAAATTGGGGTTTTTTTCTCTTTTGCAGCTCTTGATTTTGAATTGCATAAAAATTCCCCCCTTAAACCCTAAAAGTAATGCGGAGTTCTTTTCTATATGCCATCAAGAATAATATATTTCGAAAATCAGAAAGATCCAGGAAACCCACATGCACGAGGAAACTTTTTTATTGATGGAAAAACTCCTTGGATCAACTCTCTGGGTCATTTATGGTTTCTAACGATGACAATTCTTTTTTTTTTCGAGTTATTATCCAATGAAACCACTTTCGGAGCTCAGGAACATGATTGGAACCATTAAAAGCTCCATTAAACGGGCAACCACTTCCGAGTGTATTTTTCATCACTTTTGACATTTTCAGGAAAAAGCTATGTAGTTTTTTGGGGAAGAGGGGGGTCAATCTGGACAAAAAACTACGGTGGGCTACGGGGATAGGGAGGGGGGGGGGGAGGGCGGTCGGAAATGGCCAAAATGCGTCTACGTAGCTTGTACACACGCCCTAACATCGCGGTTTTCAATGGTTTCGAAGTTACATTTGTGTAAGAATTACCTTCTCCAACGTTCTCTGGTACTTATTGTTAGTCTTTTTTGCTACAATGGTATATTTTCGTGACATAACTATTGTTTTGACAACTTTTCAGCTGCGGAGAGTCCCTTTATATCAAGGATTGTAACTGGTCATTGATATGAAGGTCAACCTTGTTTTTACTGGTGAAAGCCTCGCGTACGTATGTGATATTTCAATTACTTATGCACACGTGAGGACCAAGGTTCGACCCGAGGTCCCTTTACGTGGGTATGAAACAGCGGGAAATAGCCTCATCACAACCATCTAAGATCTTCACTCGGTGATATGAAGATGTGCCTAGGTCCACGTCGTATGGCTCTGTATGAAAATCTAGGAACTTATATCGTGAACACTTTCACAAGGGCCTAGGAACCCTCGTATGTGTATGAAACAATCGGGATGAAATTTCTCCAATGCAATCCACACAATTCAAAGAGTCACTCCACAAATAAGCGTTCCCTGCGATCTAGAACTTTGGACCGTTTCAGATTCTTCCCAAACTCGCCCTCAAAATTTTGCCTTGCGAGTCCCCCAATGAGGGACATCAAACCCATCGCAGTCATATGAAATGAAGACGCGTCGGAAGAGGAGTTTTATTGCTTGCAGGAAGCAAGGGCGGAAAATGAAGAGAAGCAGCATGATGAGATCCAAGTTGAAAGGCAGTCGGTGCTCGCCCACAACTCGCAAGAGTATAGCGGATAGGAAGCTTGCGCCACGTCGCGTCGTCGGCAGAAGAGCGCTTCTCCACTGCTGCTGCTGGCAAAAAGTGGCCGAAACTCACGCACCACCCACGCACATAACGCGGATCAGTATCAGCATCAGCAGCAACAGAAGCAGTGGCAGCTTCAACGGCGTTACGAAGGCCCTTGCTGCTTGCACGTGCGTGTGGCAGCCGCTTGTCGCTCACAGCCGCGCCCGCGCAACCAGTCCGCGATGCAAGGAGAACCGCTTGCGCGCCACTGCTCTCGCCTCGCACTGGGAGCGACGTGCAGCCACCCCTGCGTGTTAATCACGGGCGTATATACCGCGCTTTCGAGTGCGTGAGTGTATGAATTTTCATCGCCACCCACGCGCTGCGATGTCGAAAAAAGTGGGAAAAAGCATTCCGTGAGATTCGAGAACAGACCCATCCGCGCCAAATCGGAATTCACATGAGATTTACGTGTGAAAGAGCTATGTTGTTTAACTGAGGTGTGCCTTAATATTTCTCAAAGTACTAGAGCTCATTTTGGAGCTCATTCCCAGACCTCAAAATGATCTCAGGTATGTCCGATTACTACCAAGTCCGGCGAACCAGTTCGAGTTCTACAAAATGACATTTTTGCGAGCATTTTTGGGAAGGTTGGAAACACGTGATACCCATTGAGCCCTATCCTCACTTATATATATGGCTTGTGGCCCTGCACCTAACCCTTTCAGCACGAGTGCTTACAATTATAGCCATACAGGGTGTTCGTTTCTCTTTTGAATTTGAAATCTGCTCGTGATGTGTACGTGTATTGTGAGCCTAGTAGTCGAGCATCTTGTATACATGTAGTATAGCCCCGCTATATATATTGTAGTATAGCCCCGCGACTTGCTACCTGACCGCGCGCTTTCTGTCCCGCGTTTTTCGACGAGTTTCCCTTTCCATTATAATAATACGCGCGA
>JAPYYZ010000388.1:0-28012 GCA_030522705.1 Eretmocerus eremicus
GTCGCGTCGCGGAAGATGGAAACGCGCGCGAGCTGATGTTGCTCCGAAAACGAACTTCTGCTCGCGAGGACGGGCGAGACAAGTCTGAATGATGCGTGCCGGACGCAGGTGGGAATTAGGCTGTACGCGAGGGGCGCGGCGAGGGGAACGATACCGAATCGTCCGATGGCTCGCGACTCGCGGATAGAATTGGCTGTGAAGCTACTTTTCTCTCTCTCTCTCGCTCTTACGTACTTACGGGCTCTCTCCTCGGATGCTCGTGCTACAAATGAAATTATGATCAGTACAATTCTACTATGGGACAGAGGAAAGAGATGACGGTGAGAATATTCTCTCAACCGTCACAAATCTGAGAATTGCGAAATTCTTGTTTTCGAACTTTCAAGTCTCTATAAGGGCAATTCCACGAGAATACGTGAGTGATTCTGGAGATTAGAAGTGGATGTTCTATGCTTTTAGGGTAACCTAAAAAATCTGAGGGAATTCTCACTCGTCGAAGAAGCAATGAATTTCGTGATGCCATTCAAACAATTATTGAAAAAGCATCCACAGTCAATTTATCATTGGAAATGCAAAATTTGAATCCGTGCGACATGTTTGGGAGCGTAAATTTACTTGACTTTGACTGAGGACAATAGGGCCATCGATGCATCTAAAAAGGTGTTGATAATTTTGTGATAGTCTCAACATGTTGCTTCTAGATCCAAGATTTTCACCACACGACTTGAATGGTTGATAAGGTAGTCGATCGTCAGTCCTAGAAAGTCGGAAATTTTTGTTCGTGCGACATATTTGTGCGACATGGTATTTTTATCTCATCATTAGTCGACTAAGGGGCTGATTTTGGAATTGGAAAACTATTCAGAATTATTCAAATAAGAGAAAGATTTATGAACTATGTGACGGGCGGAATAATTTCCCGCACCTCCAGGCAGAAAGCAATGACTGGCCAATTTATACGTTTCCAAAAAATCCATGAGGAGGGGGGATGGGAGGAGGATAAGACCTATCCCAAGAATAGACCCCCCCCCCCCCCCCCCCCCCCCCCCAACCAAACAAACAACCCCCACACGCTCACCACACGCCTGGTTTAACTTCCAAACATGCCATCTGAAAGTGAGCCATGTCCCATCACTCATCTGTTCCGTCATACTAACACATACCTGACAATAAGTGAGAGTATAATATGCTCAAAGGCGTGTTTGTGTACACTCTGTCAGGCCGAATAAAGGCGATCGCCGATCAAGCATCGTCAGTTGTCATTCAATGCGTTCAACGTTTGTGCCAAGCAGGAGTATTTTTTAAGTCTAGCATATGTACGACATGCCCCAAATACAAGCTCTTTCCGAAAGTAAGCCAGGTTTCCACAAGCGAAATTCATCATAAGACCGGTCTTATTATAGGAGAAACACGGTAGTGAACCAAGTGGGCCATACGACTTTCAATCGTGGAGGATCGTCGTCGGTACTAGACCTCACATCCGTCAGTACGACAACAATTGGACGGCTTACTGAGCGGAGAGTCCTGGAGACTGACACGTTGAGCAGCCACCGCCACATCTTCTTCAAGATCAGCGACATCAAGAGATCCAGGAGCAACCAAAACACCGTGGGAAGGGTAGTTCGGGAATTTGACCGAGATAAGTTTGAGAAGTCGATCTCATCAGCTGTAAGCCTCAGCGAGAACCAAACGCCGCGAGCCGGAAGGAGCTGTCACCACCAGTGTAACAAGAGCGATCACAAGAGCCTGCGACAATTCTATGCTTCTCAAAGAGAAACCTCGTTTTGACAGAGAGAAGAAATATTGACGGACAGAAAAGATTGGAGCTCAAGCGCAGGAGCAACGCCCTGAGGAGGAAGTTTTAGCGATCCCGTACGCGGGGGGAACTCCCCGCTGAGGCTGACAAGGAGGAGTACCAGGAGGCCAACAAGCGCCTGCGAGATGCCATCGGTCAGAGTAAATAGAATCCTTACGAAGACCTGTGCGACAAGGTCAACGCTGACCCAAGCGGTACACCCCATCGAGGAGTGGAGCGTCAGCTCAGAGCGCAGAACGGCTCCTCCGCCCCAAGGGACCAGAGAGCGATGCTGAGGATTATGAGTGCGCTCTTTCTGAACAGCGGGCCATGTTTCCACTCTTCATAAGGGCCTCGACAGAAAGATTCGCGGTCCGTGCTGGCCGCACGAAAATGCATGAGAAGCTATTACCATATGCATGTGAAAAAGAGCGCGGACCGGGTGGTGTGAGAGTAGGGAAACCTGACACCTAAGCTTCCCACGTAGTGAAGTTGGCCGCGGACGACGTGGCCAGTGCGGACCGCGGATCTCTCTGTCGAGGCCCTAACGGAACACACATCGACATTCGAGGAGAGCGGATTGAGGCCAGCGGTTAGCAGGCTGACAAACGGCAAGGTTCCAGACCTACATGGAATTCCAAACGAGGCCCTGAAGATAGTCACTGGCACGGGACCAGAATAGACTCTTCCATTGCTCAACAAGGGTCCGTGCACCGAAGGATTCCCGAAACCGTGGGAGTGCCAGAGCCTCATCCTCGAAGGTAAGGGCGGAGATTCCAAGGATCTATCTTCGAGCAGGTCATTGGGCATGCTCGATATGTTGGAGAAACTGTAGCAGGAGATGGTCGTGAACAGGCTTGAAAAGGCCTATGAGCAGAGCGGAGCGTTATCGCCGATGCAGTTTGGGTTCCGGAAAGGACGCAGCGCGCTGAATGCGATCAAGACTGTACAAGACGGGGTTGAGACGGCACTAGGACTCGAACCGAAACCTGGGAGATTTTGCGCGATCATCGCGTTCGACGTGAAAAACGCTTTGAACTCCGCGAGCTCGGGGTGCATCTACAGATCGCTGGTCGGGAAAGTTCCAACCTACCTACTCATTATGGTCAGTCATGGCCTCGATGGAAAGAAGACACAAGATCCGCCATGTTGACCCTCTACTTGTCACTCTTGATACGTGTCGCTTTGGAGATCAGAACATTTAGGTACCGGAAAAGTCACTCTTATACTCTAATCAAATAGATGGTGCACCATGCATACATATATTGTACTCTATTTCTTGAGTACAGTTACATACTGTCTTCTTTTGACAACATGAGTACGGCTATATAGGCACGGCATGAACGTGTCATGCAGTTCCTTCTTTATAATTGGGTCGCATCGTTGCGCCCGTGATCAGCATCATAAGAAAAAGAATAAGAGAAATCGGCGAAAGAAGTTGTGAACAAGAGCAGTGATATACTGATATGTTGATCCTTCTCAAATTTCACCTGTTGACGCTGCAAAACCGACCATGTCACTTCAATGGTGTAATATCTATATACGTTAGAGAGTTTGTTCAGATCTCGAACATGTCAAATCGTATCCCTTTCAATCAACTCCCTGTTGTAATTACTTTTCACGTGGTCGAGGATCGTCTTCCATTCGCGCGCATCTGCACGAGTTGAAATACATTTGGACCAGGCAAAGTCACCGCCACTGTCCAGGAAAATATTCTCATGAAATTTTTCCACGGGATCCCTTCCGGAAGGTCCTCCTAATTGTAGGGGTGCATGTTGCCAGGCGGGATTCTGGTGCAAATTTTCTTGAACCGAAACTGTTTGAACAATTACCGAATATTGTTAATTTTGCCCTGAAACTATTTCTGTTCAGGTTACTTGATTCATATCAAACGAAAAAGGTCTCTTGCCATTTTTCGCTAAAACGCATTGTTTTCGAGTTATCAGCCTTTGAAAGTTGAAAAAACGCGAATTTTGACACATTCAGCATCAAATGAGAGTGACAACAAAAGAGAAAATTGATGATGCCACTATTCATAGTTGTTCATTCCGATGCTCTCTACAAGATCCATTAGCAAGAAGCGATGTTTCTTGCCCAAAACCCGGAGTTTTCGATGAACTATTTAGCGTGTATTCAGTATAGCTATATACATCGCTCCGGCTCCTCAGCACGGTATATACAGCTATACTGAATACACACTAAATAGCTCATCAAAAACTCCGGGTTTTGGGTAGCAAATATCGCTTCTAGCTAATGAATCTTGTAGAGAGCATCTGAATGAACAAATATGAATCGTGGCAAAATCAATTTTCTACTCAAAATTCGCGTTTTTTCAATTTTTGAAGGCTCATAACTCGAAAACAATGCGTTTCAGCGAAAAATGACAGGAGACTTTTACTTCAAAATAAATCAAGTGACCTAGGAAAAATAGTTTTTAGGGCAAAATGAACAATTTTCGGTAATTGTTTAAACAATTTCAGCTCAAACAAATTTGCACCAGAATCCCGCCTAACAACATGCATCCCTACAACGAGGAGGACCTTCTGGAGGGGATCTCGTGGAAAGATTCCATGAGAATATTTTCCTGAACGGTGGCGATGATTTTGCCTGGTTTAATTTACGAAAAACGATTCTTGAAGCTGGAAAAATTCGAGAACCCAGTAGTGGAAATCTAGGTGTCTCGAGGATTTTGAGAAGGAAGGTCATTCCAAGGAGTTTCGAGGATTCCAGGTTCTCACCAAAAATGCTGTCAACAACTATCACAAGACAACTTGTGGAGATGGACTATGACCTATGCTATCGAACATCATTTGAGTTATCCTCATGGTTTCTCCCATAAATCACGAGTCACTGAGCTTCAGATTCGTTGCAAGGTATGCCAAGATTCAGATGTAGATGAACACATTAGTGGCTATAACGATTTTCTCAACTGATTTCCTCTCATCTCTGTTCCACTGGTGATTAGCTACACAAGTAATTATGAATCTCTACATTGGACTATACGCCGGATGAGTTTCAATTAGAACGGATCTGCGTGACGAAATCTGCAGATTGGCTCCTTACGGTGCTGGAATGCATACGGTTGAAGCGGACAGTATCCACGGACAATCCACGAAAATCAATTCGATCGATGATCTCTATTATCAATTATCCACTCAATTATTAGTCCAGCCCAGATGTATCACGGTATGCTCATCCTCATTCAAAGACCGAGTCGAACGGTCCCAAGTCGGACCCCGGAGACCTCGGACCAGACCGAGAACAGCTCCACCGTTCCGGAGCCGGGTGTAGTTCCGACAGGAGCATCGGCGGGGGCTCCCTAATTGAGCAAGGCTGCTGGAGAGCTACGTGGGAGGAGTAGTTTTTTGAAGGCGGGATTTCTCAATATTGACTCACTTAGAGATAAAATTAAGCAACTTCGCCTGCTCGTCACTCAAGATCCCTCCTTACATCTTTTTGGAGTAGCTGAGTCATGGCTAGATGAGTTTGAGGATGACAGTCTCGGTCAGGTTCCAGAATTTTCACTGCTCAGGCAGGATCGTAAAGAGAATGGTGGTGGGGTTGCCCTGTATGTACGCAATGATTTCAAAGTGGAGAAACTAGCTCCATCTGACACGTCTGGCCCAGGGACACCGGATGTGCCTAAGTTCCTTCTTCGTAGCGTACAGCAAGGAAGCCCCCACCCAATATTAGCAGCGGTTATTTATAGACCACCTGGAATCGCGATGCAGAAGGATGATGGGCTATTCAGCTCATCACGTCGGCTGTGTGGTGGTCTCAGCCGTAAAGTTATAATGGGGGACTTGAACGCAAACTCGTTTGACACGGCTCATCCTGACACCAAGACTTTGACTGCACTGACGAAAGAACTCTACTTACAAATAGTGCAGCATGGCGCGACTCAGCAACACAACCTTGATGTATCCCACACATGGATTAATCACATTTATACAGATGAAAACGACACCATTACTGAGTTCCAGAACAGACTGCTGTCCAGTTTCGGCAAACACGCGGTAATTGATGTCACCATCAACGACTTTATCTCTGCTCCATCGAGAGATCCCATCACTCATAGGAATTTCTGGAAAATCACTCCGGTGCAGTTGAATGATCGCCTGCTGCACTGCGACAGGGAGCGCTTAGGTTGCTTGCGTACTGATTCCCGGAGAATGTACTTTGCAGCCCTCTTCATGTACAAGATCGTGCATATGAAAGAGCCTGGCTACCTGACTGCATTGTTTCCCAAGTACCAATCTGAGCCCCCAGCGGGGTGACGTTGAAGGTCAGGAACTCAAAGTTCCAAAAATGAGAGTTAGCTATGGAATGTTCTCTTTCCAGAGTCAATGCGCCCTGTTTTGGAACTCTCTCCCTCTTGGCATCCGACAAACAACGACTATATCGTATTCTGAAGAGGCAGTACGGGACTTTTTATTGACACAACCTCCACAAAAGATTGATGGGGGCATCGGACATTTTTTCAGGCTGTGAGGGCATCACTTCTCGATATGTGATTTGCAAGTGACCCTCTGTTCCTGTTTAACTGTGATAATTAGTTTGAGCCTTTACACTTGTTTGTACTTTAGTACGTAAAACGATTAGTCACATCTGTGATAGCTACTAGATCCTTGCCCCAATAATTTTGAGTTGGCAATATGTGCATTCATGTACCTGAATGATTGATTGAACTTTCGCCATAGTGCGAATAAAAGGACATCTATCTATCTATCTATCCTCTACGGGCGAGTTTTTTGTCATTATGAAGTGAGATCCGAAGTTCAGTCAGAAGTGACACCAATAACAGAATCTATATAAAATCTTCTGCGAGAAAGACAATATCCTCGTATTATCCTGGAATGAATTTTCCGTAGCACTCGGTTGTAAAGTTCGGTTTTGGATTCAAACTGAGTTGTATTCTGGATCTTGTTCTGGGACTCTTTGAGATTTGCCAAATTTTCTAATCTTCCGGAGGATATCGAGAAAAATTATTGGCCGTAGTTTCAATAAGATTTTGGAGCCCCTCCGAAATTCCAAACATGAGATGATTTTTCGCCCGAATGGTGTAAGACTCCACTCAAGCTATATGCCTGTGGAGGGAAAGATGGAGGCGGATGGATTGCAACGGAAAAGAATTCAGCTGATCCCATAACGAAACCCTTACTTCTAGATGTTTGTTGAGTATTTGTGAGATGAAATCACTGAGAGCTAAAATATTTACAGTGATTCGAGGATGAAGTGCGGACTGATGATCTGATACAAACGAAATTCTCTATCTCCTTACATGTAAACTGCGAGAATCAAGTCCTCAAGTCAGGCCTTAAAAGAAGAGCCTGAATTGGCTACCTGCATTCCTTGACCCCTCAAACAAAAGGTATGGCAAATTAGAGCAAATTCAGTGGAATGAGGTGCAATTTGAGGAAAAATTCTCAACATTCTTTTCCAATTTGTGCAAGTTGTTTCAAAGTCGCGTAACTTGGAAGTGATTTGCAGTGGTCGAGCCCCACGTGACGTCATATGGATACAATCATCGGCTGCGACTACAGTAAACAGATAGTCTGGCATGGTTTCTTATAATCAACTCCGAATTTTTGAGTGAAAACGTCGTTGTCATGGCCAACCAACTAGAACAGGGTTTTGTGAAAGCTGATTCAAGTAACTTGCCCGGAGTCACTATGTTCTACACATTCATGGAAAATTATGAGCTTCCCATTAACCTGATCACTTTTATCGAACTCCTAGATCCATGGAGCACAAATCAGTTTTGAACTTCAGCCAAAGAAAGGGCATGATTAACTGATCTGAAGCTCGATTTTACACTGCATTAGTCTACGAATAAATGGGACACTAACCTCCAAATTCATTTGACATTTTTGAAATTGAAATTTTCAAGTGAAAATCTAAACTTGAGATATTTTCTGGACTGATTTTTTGAATGGAGACTGCTTTGACCTTGTATATATGCCGCCACGAGAGCTGCGACCAATCACATCACGTTTTTCATCTAACACAAGTCACTTTCAAGTTACGCGACTTTGAAACAATTTGCACAAGTTGAAGCAGAATTTTGAGAATTTTTCTAAAATTGCATCTTATTCCGCTGAATTTGCTCTAATTTGCCATACTTTTTGTTTAGGAGATCAAAAAAATGCAGATAGCTAATTGACATCAAGATTTTGACCTCGAGGAATAACGTATATTCAAGGTTTGTTCCAAGATTTAGTAAAAAGATTCTTGTTCTGATTTGACATTATTATAAGTTCTGATCCGAGATATCTCGAGAGTTGACGAAGAGTGTCTCTTTATAAACTCATATCCATTCGTTTGTCGAAGACTTGGATTCCGCGTGGCAAACCCCTGCATGTTCAGTTCGTCATCAGAGCTTATCGATGAAGATTTTCCAAGAGTATTGCCACCGAACTTTGTGCTTTGTCCTGCATTCACAACTCTTTAGGGGGTTTCAGTGAGGAGGGAGAGGGGCTCAACGTTCCACTACCTGAAATTTATCAGCAAATGACATGACCATTTAAAGAAAGGCCTTCGCAATCATTCATGAAACTCGCTATTAAAGTTCTCCGAGTTTTCTCATGTTTTCCAAGCAGAAGATGGTTGGAAAATGTATGGATTATCCATGAAAAAGATTCAACTGCAATACAATACACGCCCGATTCGATGAAAGGAACAAGGCCACCAGCTCTCGTTATCTCTTAGTATGCAGAATGTCATCCATTGTGTAGTATTCATCCAATCTCTTCAATGTAAAGTCCTTCCCGGAGGTCGCAATATTCTTCCAATACTTCCTCGTGCTTCAGTCGTATGGTTTTTGGATCATGTCGATAACCAGTCTAGAATCTGAGAAGTGGACTTCTGACACGAACATAATGGTTATACCCCACTGTGCGACGTACAGTTTGAATTTTAAGATTTTGTTCCCATCCAGAGTTATGATAGTTCAACGGCACATTTCCAGAGCTAGATTGAATCAACAGATGATTTCCTGACAATCGGTCTCATTAAGAAAACGGGCGGCATCTATTAGGATAACATAGGTCACAAGCTTCTGAATCCCTCCGGATAAAGTGCAAGTTCTGTGGATCAATCTACCCGCATCAGTTCTTACGTAAAAGGATAAGAAATAGGACGTGGTGGCTCTGAATGCAATTTCAGTGAGCCCGGAGGGCTCCTCACAAATCCTAACGGGATCTTGGAAATCATCTCGAAGCAAGTGTATGTAAAAACTCCCATCGTAGAATTTCGAGTCGTTATTAAGGAGAGTGATTCTTTGGGATTCGGTCCAAAATCATACATTTGCGGCTGCTGCTCGGCCGGGAGTCACTTTTCTCCCGGCTCGTTGTCCAGAAAAATAGATTCCCGCCTCGGCTGCCGAATGAGGAAGCCTCGGATCACACGTTTTTTCGTCTCAGCCGACAATCACGTGTCATCACACGACTTTTTGTTCTCACGGCTTGTAGGACGGTGATTTACTCATCTAGTACAAAGTATAGGGGACATAAAATGGACGATCTTTCCATCATAATTGAGTGAGCACCTGTTCAATTTCCTGAATATATGAACTCTCTCAGAAGGGATGGCAGAATTGGAATGTAGTGGATACACATTATAAAGTGATAATGTCTGAATGTGTGGTGGTCATGTCCTATCCTCAATATGAAGAAAATTTTCCATATTTCCAGCAACGAAATGAAGTAAATATAAACATATCCTGTTCGATTATCTCATTGCAATGAGTTGTGTCAATTACTGAATCACCAAAACCCCAGTAGAGCACACAAGTTTTGCCATGTAGTATTCGTCAACCATTAACGTAATAATCAAAATTTAGAACCGAAGTCTAGGCATGTATTCCAAGTATTGACGGTTAACGAGAGCGAACTGCAACCATATTTGGAGTATTCATCTTTGGAGAATAGAGCAAGTGAAACTTTATTGAGTCACGCATAGGTCTGTGCTCAGGGGATTATGTATTTGAGTAAAAATGATCGAGATTGTAAACTCATTTCGGACCACGATCTTGGCTTGTTCCCTTACAGACTGCAAAAGAGTTGAACGTCGAAAGCTTCGCTCTCCCAGTATGTACCTCTATTAGGATGTACTGTTCTTACATGTTTATCAACTGCTTTCCAGATTTGCCATTCTCTGTGAAGAGGTTCCCGAGTTCAGAAATTCAGATACAGGTTCTCACTTACCAGCGATGGAAAGACATTCCACTCTATATCCCCCATACTTTGAACGATATAAGTATATTGGCGTCTTATAGGCCGCGAGAAAAAGAAAGGTGTCGGATAATATGTAATTCTTGGACGAAGCGGACAAACATGTTAACCAAAAGTTTCTCAATTGGCAGCCGAGGCAGGTATACTACTTTCCTGAACAAAGAGACGGGGAAGAAAAGACTCCCGGCCGAACAGCGGCAGCAAAAGTGCCATTATCGTGCCGGAGTACAAAACATCACTTTTCTCGAAAACGGCTCGATTTTATGATGGAAAGTTTTTTTATGCACTTGTTTTGAGATGATTTTCTAGGTTCCGTTGGAATTTTTGAGGTACTTTTCAGACTCATCAAAACCATGTTCAGGGCCACCGCGAGAAGTCCAGATAGAACGATTTGTGAGAATGAAATACCATACCAAACATGAGGAGATAGGGGCTTTCTCCATGCATGTCTTTCTGATCTAGAGAGCAATCGAATATCTTCAAGTATCCTCCGCCACAATCAATGTTCTGCTTATGTCTCACAGTAAACTGGACCACGAGCGGCTTATTTTCATTGCTGAAAGGGGGAAATTTCCGGCTGAGAGCATAGAACCTTGCATCTTGTGAGGTCCGTATACCTGCAAAGGATACACTGCATTGAGCTTCCATTCCATCATTCATGATATAAGGATACAATAATTCTGACATCGGAACGAATCCTAGTTGATATAACCGTGATGATAGATTTATTGAATACACCCACTAGGAATTTGAGTGAGCAAGGAGATGGCACGGGAAGTTACTAAGGATGATCACGGCATCAGAGAATGAAGCGTGTCTCTCAAGCGTATAGGAGTGTTATTGATTAGGCATGCATTTGATCGAAACTGTCGTCCCAGGGGCTAGGCGACGGTATATGGATCAAAAATGCAACGAGATGGTACGACACATCTTATTGGTTTTGGATCAGATCTTCCAACTGCATACAGGCAGATCAGTCTTGAGGAACTCATTCTCGAGAAACTTTTGAGAATGAGCCATCATCTCATCCAGAAACGTTATCCGAGAGATTACGCAGAATGTGTTAGTTGGGTGACTGATCATATTCACCAAATTTTTCCCCAGTAAATTTTGTCCGAATACCTTCATGATTTTTATAATCAAGAGATTCAGATCCAAAACTCTCCCTGCATGTATTCGCTCCGGTCATGAAAAATGGGGCGTTAAAAATCTGATGTGCAGCGCTCGCGGCGGTCGAGAGCAGCAACAGCCAACGCGGGACTCGATTGTGGGTGGCTGCAGGGAGCAGAGCGGAGGGGTACTTCGTCAGCTGTTACAGGCGTTCTGTCCGGCCCCCGGCCCATCCGCATGCCGCAGCGTCGGCTGCTACGTACGCTGTTTCAACGTTTGTGAGTGACTAAATTGATTTTGAAAAAATGGGGAGTCACGGCTGTTGCTGCGTTGTGGGTTGTAAATACATGGGAAGAACAGCAAATACATGTTTTTTCGTTTTCCTTCTTCTCTAAAAAAAATCGGATCAGAGAGCTAAATGGATTGCTGGTGTGAAGAGAAAAAAGTTTGTATTTTTCAACCTTTCAAACTGCAGTGTGTGAAGGAAGAAATAGTAACACATCCATTTTATTTGCTTCATTGTAGTGGTGATGGTTCATCGTGGATTCCAAAAGCAGATGATAAAATATGCAGTGCCCATTTCATTGGCGGAGACAAGTCATCTATTAGAGCTGACCCCAGCTACATTCCTACAATATTTCCAGATGTGTATCCTTCAGTTCAAAGTGATTTTCTCTCACCTCCGAGCAAGTGAGAACTCTCCTTTCTCTCAGTTCCTCATTAACGAGTTATTTCGCACAATTTTGAACAGCTGACTAACATGAGTTTTGATTCTTATTACAGGGTGAAGGGCCTAAATGGTAAAAATAGTAATGGAAAAAGTTCGATGGTTACGGGGAAAGTAAATGAGAGTCAATCATGTACTAGTTGGAAGCCGAATAAATTATCTGAAGAGTCTGTTACAAATGATGTGAGTGTAGTTGATGTGCAAGCATCTGTGATTACAAATGAGACCGAGAGAACTCATGCGGATCAGGTTTGTCAAACAGAAAATGTCGAAAACATGGGATTGGATTTTGATGCATATTCATCACCTATCTTCAACGATGAGATTCGAGAGGTTTGTACAAATCAGAAGTGTCAAGGAGAATTCAGCACTGAAATTGTGGACACTCTAATTGATGCTGCCTTTGCATCACGCACTATTAAAAATCAGAGCGGAGAAACCTTGGTGAATCAAGACTTTCAAGAAGTCATCACCAGAGATATTGAATGTGAAACTGATGCATATCATTCTGTGATCACTGCAAATGAAAAAGAGAAGAGGGTAATGGATCAGGCTTGTCAGGCAACAATGTTCCTAGACCGTACTAAAGTTGAACCGTATTGTTTATTCTACATTCCTAGGAGTATTCATCAGAATGGTATGTGTGACGTAGAAATTCAAACTGACATATGTGTCAATACCAGAGAAATTCGTACAGTTCACAAAAAATTCAAAGATAAAGCATGTAATACCACCAGTCCTGCTGTTGTTCATACAGCGGTTGGGCCTGATACCAAACTCATTGATCACAGTCATGATATGTGTTTTAGAGGATTTGAATCTATTGGAGATGAAGAACAGCTCGTCAATTTGGCTGGAGTATCTTCTGAAACTTTTGACACTCTTTTAGAGAAGATTGAGCATTTGAAAGCCAAGAATTGGAAGGTTAATAAAAAGAACCGGCTCCTTATTTTCCTCACAAAAATGAAAAGTGGCCTGACGTACTCAACAATCAGTGCGATTTTCTCAAGAACCAGACGTACTGTATCTCGGATTTTCATTGATGTACTACAGCATTTACTTCAAGCTACCCAAGATCTAGTGTTCTGGCCTAGTAAGGAACTCGTCCAAGACACAATGCCTGGATGTTTTGAAGTAAATTATGGTGATACGCGTGTCGTAATTGATTGTACTGAATTTAGAATAGAGGTACCAGCAACAATTGATAATCGTGTTTGGAGCTATTCCAATTATAAGCATGGTTTCACGGGGAAAGCATTGGTAGGCATCACCCCAGGAGGATTTAATTCCTTCGAATCAAAAGTAGCAGGAGGAAGAATAAGTGACTCTCAAATCACAAGAGATTTCGGACTTCTCAAGTTACTGGAAGAAGGTGACACTGTCCTAGCTGATAAGGGTTTTCCAGACATTCGTACAAAAATTGACGAAAGTGGTAAAAATATTCTTTTTGTGAACGCCTCCTCTTTTGAAAGATAAAGCGGAATTCACCACGAGAGAAACCGGAGAAACGTATGATGTAGCTTCTAAGAGGATTCACGTTGAGCGAATCATGCAGAGACTACGAGTTCATAAAATTCTGGACAAAATTCCTCAACATTTGTTCAAACATGTAGATGACATTCTACATATATGCTGTGTACTTGTAAATCTCCAACCTCCAATCTTTGCCCCGAATAAAAGTGCGGATGAAGCTTGATTGTATTCCATTTTATTAATATTGTGTTATAAAAATGGATTTGTAATTTTCAATTTACTCAGAAATATCAAGAATGATGGAAAGCTTGTGAGAGGAAGGATCTATATTAGCCTTCCTTCTTCAAATTTCTTTTGGAATTTATAAAGAATAAAATGATGCAGTCTTCACAACATCTTTATTCAATATCCAACAACCATATTTTTGCGTCATCTAGACATTATTCACGGATTTTTCCCAACAGAAAATTGGAAATTTGTCAAACGCATATCATAAAAAAGTAGAAAATACTATGAAAATATGGAAACACCTATTACGGTTTTCACAAAATACAAACACTCAAATCTGATCAATTTGCTTTCAGTTGTTTGGTACAATCAGGTAAATATATACTACGAAATCTAGAGCTTCAAATCAGGTGGCTTTTATCTTCGCCAGTGAATCTATATTCATATTTGGTTGCTTGTATCTTTGCCTGTAAATTTACGTATCTTATTCAAATTCTCCTTCAAAGATTTGGGATATTCTCTTTCTTTGTTGATAACTTCACATAGCTTTGATAAATAATACCTGAAATAAAATTCCTCACATTCTGGAACGACTTTTTAAAGGAAGTCCTCAACGCTCAAGTGTCACACAGGAACTTTCAAATGGAGAATAAACGTAGAGATCACAAACATTCATACCAAACAGATACATCTGTAGTTGGCACTGAGTAAAGTAAACATAACTCTCCCTCAATCTTACTTCAACACTCTCACATACTACTAGATATGACACATTACTCTTTTCTGGCTCCCAATCAATGATTGGTAAATATAGACAAGATTCGGGGCACTTTATTTCCACTATTCTGGTGATACATCCATCATCAACTACCACAGCATCTAAGCTTCCACATAACCTTGGCTGATAAGGGCTCACGATAACCCCTACATCAATAAGATTGTAGGCGAAAGCTTTTCTATATTCTTCTTTGGCTACCCTCTCATTTTTTATACCATATTTGGTTGCCTTATTACTGATATCTTTAGGGTAAATCATTTCTAAAACTAAAGACTCGATTGGTTTCCTAGTGATAGTCTTGATAGAGTGAGCTTTCTTGCTTGGGGAAATTCTCAAGCGTCGAGTATAAAACCAGGTATCACACTGAGATTGCTTCATGGTATCACAACACAGTTTCTTAATTTGATCATTGTTCAGAACAATACGTCTATTATAAAATTCTAAACATTCTTCAGAAGGTAGTACGTAAGGACATCCATACACATGAAAGCCTTGAATGAATTCAGGAAGAATATCCACGCATAACTTACATTCCTCTGATTGCTTGTCAACGTCGGGTTGTATAAGTACGGGAATATCACACTGCACCATGGAAGCGAGCTTTCTCTTTTCAGCTGCCAACATCAAGTTCCTGAGAGCCGAAGGATTTTTCATTCCTTTAAGCTGGAGTGGAGAATAAGGTCGGAACACTGCTGGCTTGGGTGCCAAGCCAAACATTATCTCAAAATAATTTCCTTTGCTGTACTTTCTTTTGGAAAATTGAGCCGGAGTGGATCTTCCCCATTCCTGAGAGAAGTTTGTTTTGGAGAGACTTTCTACATTTTTGACGTAGTAGATAAGAGCATATACATGCTTGCACTTATAACTCTTATTTGAAACACAGCTGCAAGATGAACTTGTGACATTGCGTGCTTTGTCCAACTAAAATTAGACAAAATGAATTTTGAATTTGTTCATCATACAAGAAAGTGAGTATGAAATTTATGGTGGAGGTTTATTACTCACATATAGTTCTGTGCGGTAGGCTTGAGGAGTGACAGATGTTTGTCTAATTACTCGAGCATCAATAAAAAAACAATCTCCATTATCTCTGCAGCTGTATTCTGTCACATTTCTAACATGGTTACATTTTGCCAATCCTTCACCTTTCACTTTACCCTCTGGTTTAAACAATAAGTTATGGGTTATGTGTTGGAAACCCGTTTGTATGATCTTATCCATAATAGAGGAGAATTACTCTGAAACAGAGGAGAACCTTCTCTTCTTATCCAATTCTCTAATCTTGTGAAACAAAACTTGAGTGAAAAGCTGAAACGGACACTTTGAATACGTTATTTGTAGCTAGCATCAAACTTGTCATACTTACGGTTTTTTTTTTCGAAGTTGACTCAAATTCGGAATGCATAACGTTTACTCTATGAACGAAGCTTTTTGTATGCGATTTTTGAGAACAATACTTATTGTAAATAACTATTCACAGTCGAGACAAACAGTCTCCCGTCCTTATAATCTTATCCTCATAGAGCGACAGCACGACTATCACATAGCTCATGTGTGCCACTGCATCTTTATGTACGTGTGATATAAGGGTAGAGTGTGTGCGTGGGTCCCCCGGTTTCTCACGCGCGAATCAGCCTGCAGAGGTCGCGCGGAGTTAACTTGACCTAGGGTCACTCGAATTAATGGGTCTCGACACGGGGGTGAAATTCGCTGATTGGTTCTGCCATATTCAGTGTAACCCATAAGAAATACATTGGAGGGGCCATGGTGGGGAGAGTCGGGGAGACTCACACACCCTCGAGCCCGTGTATGTGCTGCACTGAATATGGCGGCCCCGAGCTGGGTGTCTGTACCCAATTCTAGTGACTCTAACTTGACCGGAGCGAATACCCGAATCGCGAACATGCATTACTCGGATCAATACGACATTCGATCGATATCGATAAGCACCGTAGCAAGGCTATGGCGGATACCGATAGATAAATTCGTGTAATTTGCCGGAGATTCTATAGTTGTGGGAACATTTGGAAATAACTGTAAAAACGCCTCTGATGTTTTGTGAGATCGAAGTCCATCCCTCACAGGATCGGCTGAATGGTAGAGTTGATGGTGGTCTGCTCTGAACACGAATTTTTATCACATCGAAAACAAGGCCGGCCAATATTGTCTGTTCAAAGATACGCATGTGCAGTAGAGTCTGTTGAGGGGATAGACGGGTCAAAAAGCAAAAATTTTTGTCTCATCAGATATTAAGTCTCATACGGAAACTAACTTTTTGGAGAATTTTTAGCCCATTTGGTATGAAAATGTAGGAGTCATGTGAGCTTTTGTCCAGAAAAAAAAAGGGAAATGAGGTTCTTGCAACGTTTGCTTGCGCATGCCAAGTTGCCGATGACTCTTGTCCTAGCGAAAAATTTTCATGGGTTAGGATACAAACTTGTGTATTAATATAGTGGATATGATGGAATTCCACCCCTCAACCCTGAAAGTAATGCACACTCCGTTTCTGTATGTCGTCAAGAATAATATCCTACAAAGATCAAAAGGATCTAGGAAAATCCCATGCGCAAGGAAACTTTTCAGTACTCGAAGCTTTTCCCTTCATGGAATGATGGAGAGACTCCTTCGTACGGCTCTGTGGCTTACCTACGGTCTCTAATGATGACAACTCTTCTTCATTTTACGAATAACCAACCAATGAAATCGATCACAGAGCCCAGGAACACAACCATGATCAATTGCGGCTCCCCCAAGTGACAAACACGTTCGAGTGTATTTTTCATCATTTTTGACCCTACTCTCCTCTTAATTGAATCCAAAAAAGCTTTCAACAAGGTTTTACATTTTTTATCTTGATTCACACCGGATTTAGTAAGTTTCAGAGTATTTCTAGATGTAAAATGACCCGGAAAATACAATGAAACAACTTGCGGAGCTCGTTTTAGATGATATCGTATGAAAAACGCGTTTTAAAGTTTTTTTCAGAGTTTTCAGCACACTAAAAAATCTCTAGAAAGCTCAAAACTCTAATACAATATCTTAAAGTTTTTGTACAGCTGAGTACCCGGGAACAAAAAGGAAAGAAAATATATTAAACAGAATGTCAAAATACGTTGGAAAAGTTATGGGCCATGCGATGAAATTCGTTTATCCTAACCTCAGGATCGGTCAGGAGGGCACTCGGAAACTTTTGCAAGTGACAAGTTAATAGGTTCGTAACCCCTATCTAAATGCCGCGAACAAACTTGCGATCGATTGATCCATTCCTAATCCATACGCAAAATACGGCGACGAAGCCATGATCGGATGATGTATCGTGTAACTGCGTATATGAGTCCAGACATTGTAGATACATTTTTTGGGCTCGAGAATGGCGGGAATTGTCGTTTTTCAACATCCTGAATTCCAAAAAAATCTTACGGAAGTAAAAGGGAATAATCAGAGGGAAAATTTCTGTTTCGACATGAAATTCCGCATTAGCAAGAGACTTGTTGCTGGGATCCAAACACTGATATCGTGAACAACGACCTGGGGACTAGCACGAAAATACACATTTCGGATCATTTTTGACGAAATTATTCCAATCATAAACGGAAATATACATCAAACAATTTTTTCGAGGATGATCCAAATTGGTTATGAATAAGAATTGATCGGTTCCTCCTGCTACTATTAAATTGCACGAAAATACGACGTTTTGACTGTATCTTGCGCAGCGATCAAGCTAAAAAAATTCATATTATTCTCATTGCGCAAGTTACCATAATACATCATTATGGAAAAATAAATAATTTTCACCTCAACTTGATTAACATGTAGGCTTAGGACAACACAGATTTTTTCATTGGAAGAACACTTGGAGTCGATGAATAGTACATACTTCTCGAGTTGCTGTAGTTATCCAACACTATGAGAGAGAGGATTGTCAACGAACTTGGAAATGTCGGAAATATGACCGTGCAGAATCTGCAAACTTACAAGTGACTATGCGATTCAGCCATCACATTAAAAAACTTTTAATTGTTTTGAGGAAAGAAAAATGGAATGTGTCTCCTCAGCCATGATCGCAGTGGCAAGAATCAAAACAAACTGAGCTCATATAGTCAATCATATGACGGTGGATGAGAGGCGGAGAGGGGAAGAAGGGAAGGAGGGGCCAGTAATGGAAGAATGAAGGTGTATTGGTCAATGTCCACACGTTCACAGTAAATGATCTATCCGTGAAATGAATGACTTTGTTATAAGAGATCGTTCGGATAGGCCTATAGAGTTTTTGTACACATATTTCAAACCACCCAGATCCTCTTTGCGGTTCAGAGTATGTGGATGGCAGTATACATCCACCATTTCGGAGAGATATCTGGACCAATACTTATTTTCTATGTCAAGAATGTATGTATTACCGAAATCAATGGGCGGCCAACTTCACTACATGAGGAGCATAGGTGCAAGGTACCCCTACAATCGCACCACCCTCCGCGCTGGCTGCGCTCCGCGCTCTCCTTCACATTTCTACACTAACAGTTTCCCATGCATTTTCGCGCGGCTAGCGCGGACCGCGGATCTCTCCTATCTTCTCAATGGACAACTTCGATATTCGAGATTTGCCGCCTTTCGTTCGAAATCGTTGTCGTCATATCTGTACTAATCGGACAAATTTCCGCGTTTTGAGTCGTGTGTATTGTGGACATATTCATGTCTGGTTCATTCCATGCGATGTTATTTGATTCTATGTATCAGGTGACGTTACCGTGAAACGCAGGCTTTCCGGTAACATAATGGTTATGATGCAATGTATATACTACAAGTTTGGCTATGACTGTGACTATCCGTAGCTTAAACGAAGATAAAACAGTGTATAATCTTGCAACCGATATTTGCGCTGCGTCAGTCTGTATCCATACTCATTTCATTTGTAACCACTTTCGTTCTGGAGGAAGATGATGAAGATCATCGGTCAATAATTCGCAGCGCTCGCAGCGTGCGCCTTTTTGAATTCTTACAACCACCTAATTTGATACGGAATAGGATTATTCAAATCATTCACAGATTTTCTCTCAATATGAGCTCTAATCAAATGTATTGAGCTTCGCGTTGCGCGTAAATTCCGCGAGCTGATTCGAGTTGTAAATTAGATTCTGAATAGAATTCCCTCAACAACTACAAATACATGCCCTTCCCACGAACTATGTTCAATGTTCATCGACACTCGATAGGAGTTTCAAGATGATGAACTCATACATTTTTCTAGAAGAAATATGTTCAACATTGATTGATGCATGCGTTTTCAGAATCTGTCCGTTTAATGAAGCCCAATAAAATGCTCTAAATTCTTTCATGTAGGAAAATTCATTCCTCTGATACAAAATCTCTTCAAGAGCTTTTCATCTCCGCGCGCGAGTGCGAATTTCAGATTAAATTTTGAATATAATCTTCTCAGCAATTAGAGAATACATGCCGTGAGTATTTGCTGGAGCAGATGTTTTTCATATATTATGAATGTATCAGGTCTTTTATAAATTATATTATGTATATGAAGATGCATGCCGAATTTCGGCAAGGTAGAACTCATCACCAAATCGCAGACAGGCTATAAATCCGCAAGCTAACAAAACCTCCAAACCCGGAATTTTGGTGAGGCGGGAATTATTCTCAAATACCAGACCATATATAAACTCGCAAGCTGAAAAACTATCAAGACCCTAAATCTCAGACAGTCTATAAACATGCAAACTAATAAAGCTTCGGGATCGGAATTTTCGCAGGGTGAAAATGATCTCTGAACCTCAGACAAGCTATGGATCCGCAAGCTAACAAACCCTCGATACCGAAATTTTGGCCAGATGAAAATTATCCCCAAATTCCAGATAGGCAAAAACCCGCAAGCTAAGAAATCTTTGAGACCGGAATCTTAGCGATGTGGGGATCCTTCCGAAATCCTAGACTGGCCTGCGAGCTAACAAACCCTCGAGACCAGAATTTTGGGTTTCAGCCTGTCTGGGATTTGGGGATGATTCTCACTTCCCAAAATATCCGGCCTCGAGGGTTTGTCAACCCATTCACTACAAAGTCGCGCCTGGTATCAGAAATGTTTCTCCGAATGTCAAAATATGCTTCTGAGGTAGAAAAATGGCGAAAAACGGCAAAATTGAAATTTCGAAAAATATTCGTTTTTTATTTTTCTTGTTTCCACAATCCAATATTCAGACCCCAATAGTGGACCAATATGTTTCGTGTGTTGACAGGAAATTTCCAGAATTTTGACAGATCTCTCCGATGCATCCCAAAACGTTATCGCGGATTATTGGAAATCGATTTTGTCTCCTGGAATGGACGAAATAGTGAATGGGTTAAGTTATGGGTCTATGGCTTGTCTGAGATTTGGGGACAATTCCCACCTCCCGAAAATTCGGGGTTCGATGGTTTGTTAGCTTACCAGTTTATAGCCTGTCTGGCATTTGGGGATGATCCCCACCTCACCGAAATTTTGGTCTTGAAGGTTTGTTATCTTGTGGGTTTAAAGCCTCGCTGGGATTTCGGGATATTCCCCAAGTTTCCAAAATTCCGGTCTTGAGGGTTTGTCAGTTTGCGGGTTTATAACCTGTCTGGGATCTGAAGATATTTCTCACCTCGTCGAAATTCTGGTATCAAGGGTTTATTAGCTTGCGGGCTTATAATCTGTCTGGGATTTGGGTATGATTCCCACCTCGTTGAGATTGCAGTCTTGCGTCACAAGAGTCATGACGCGAGCCTGTGATGCCGCCATGCCTAGGAGGAAGCAACCCCGCTTCCAGGGAGAGCAGGTCTAATGGTGGAGCGAGGGAATAGCAAGTCTCAGGCGCAGCGCAAACGCCAAGAGGAGACAAGCCAAGCGAGCGCGAGAACGTGGACTCGCGTCAGCGACGGCCGAGAAAGAAGCACACAAAGTGGCGAAAAAACTGCTTCGAAACGCTATCCACAAAAGCAAGCAGAAATGTTGGGATGACCTGTGCAACATGGTCAACAGTGACCCTTGGGGCACGCCGGACAGGGTCGTTGTGAGCAAACTACGCTCACAAGAGGGGAAATCTACACCAACGGACAAGGCGACAGTGCTGGAGATAGCTAGAGCTCTCTACCCAGAAGGAGAGCCCAGGCTCACTTTCCTCACAAGAGTCTCCAAAGCTGTACCTCTTCTTGACGAGGGAGAGCTCAGGTTAGCCGCAAAAAGACTCACAAACGGAAGGCCCCGGGACTCACTGGCATCCCCAACGAGGCTCTGAAGATTGTGACCAGGGTGCGGCCCAGCTTCCTATTGAAGATGTTCAACAAATGCCTTCTAGCAAGAGTCTTCCCGGGAACGTGGAAACGCCAGAAACTAGTGCTCTTCTCGAAAGGGAAGGGCGGCGATCCGAAAGAGCCATCGTCGAACCGGCCGCTCAACATGTTGGACAACCTGGGTAAGATGTATGACCGCATGATCCTCAACCGACTAAAGAAGGAGTACGAGCGCAGCGGAGGAATGTCTTCGATGCAGTTTGGCTTCCAAAATGGGCCCACCACACTTCACGCGACCAAGTGCGCGCGAGATAGAGTGTGCACTGAGATCGGCACCCCAACCAGGAGGGGAGTTTTGTGCCATCATTGCGCTAGATGTGAGGAACACGTTCAACACGGCGAGCTGGGAGCGTATCTACAAGTCCTTGGACGGAAGAGTACCACCCTACTTGCTGGCGGTCGTCAGCGATGGACTGCGAGATCGTGTGCTCATCTGCGATACCGACGAAGGGCGCATTGAGCTAGAGCTGTCTGCAGGAATAGCCCAAGGCTCTGTCTGTGGCCCATTTGAATGGGATACACAGGGCGACTTTCTCGCTCTGAACCTCACGAACAAAACTGGTTGGGTTTGCGGATGACGCAGCATTAGTTGTTGTCGCCAGAACCGCGTGGGAAGTCGAGTGTATTGGCAACGAGGCACTCTATCACGTTGGCCAGTGGTTCCCCGATAACCACCTCGAGTTGGCGAAACACAAATGCAAAGGAATGTTAGTCACAAGAAGGAGAAGCTTCCAGACGCCCGTGTTCCGCATCAACGGGCACGAGATCCCCTTGCAGAGGGAACTCAAGTACCTGGGGGTGTAGTTTGACGATAACTGGAGCTACAAGGCCCACATGAGGGAGGCTGCACTGAAAGCAGACAGGGTAGGCAGTGCTCTTCAGCGGCTCATGCCGAACATCGGAGGGCCCAAGCCGAACAGGAGAGCTCTACTCAGCAGCGTGAGATACTCCATCATGCTCTACGGTGCAGCCATCTGGGGTCGAATAGCCAGCGAGGCCGTGATCGACGGGAGACTAGGCCCAGTCCAGCGGCGTCTCGCGCTCCGGACAATCAGCGCCTGCTGCACCATGTCTTAAGACGCAGCATGCGTACTGGCGGGTACTCCACCGATTCGCCTGCTAGTCACTGGAAGAGGGCGAATATGAGAGAGGCAAGACGTCCTCAAGAACGACGGTGTAGAGCTGAACCTGACCCGGAAGGCCCTTATCCGAGAGGTTGAGCGGGCGGATACAGTAGAGGGATGGCAGATGGAGTGGAGCAGGTTAACCAAGGGTCGCTGGACACGCGGACCGATCCCCAACATAACCAGATGGATTGATCGGCTCCATGGAGAGTTGGACTATTGGCTGACGCAGGCGATGAGCGGGCATGGCTGCTTCGGGGAGTACCTGGAGCGGTTTCAGAAGAGAGAAACTCCGGTCTGCCAGATGTGTGGGGCCGACTGGGACACGCGGAGCACGCACTCCCCCAGTGCGAGGAGATAAGGATAGAGAGAGCGGAGCTCATGGATTGACTCAGGGCCCAGCTAACACCTGAGACAACCATGCTTCGTAGTAAAGAGACGTGGGCTAAGATTGCCGGATTCATCAAGACGGCGATACTAGAAAAGGGGAGCGCGAACGGGCATTGCTGCGCCAGGCAAGAGGCGCTGCATAGTTAACACCGACGACCCGAAGAGTCATCAATACCGGACGACCTAGAGAGAAGAAAGAAGAGCTGAAGATCCAAAGAGACAAGGTTCTGTAGCGCGTGACGCTCCTCCCACCCTGAAGTAATGGGCAGGCGGTTCCAGGAGGGGTTGGTTATGATATGGTGGATCTTATCCGAATTAGCGGGGAGATTTAGGCGGCGCCGTGCTCTGTGCGAACCCAGAGGCCCAACTCGTCACCACGTCTGCCAGCAGATTACCCTCATTGACCAACATGAAGAGAGATAAAAAAAAATACCCTTTTTATTTGCACAGTGGCGAAAGTTCAGTCATTTGATGTACATAAAATATACATATTGTCTAAATAAAATCATTTGGTCGAGGATATCAAACATTATCACCGATGTGACTAGTCATGATGCTTAAAGCTAAATCACAAAACAAAACAATATAAGGGCTAGGATAATCATCACGGTCATGAGATACACGTGACGGAAGGTCACGCACTGCCGACGGTGGGAAGAAGAAGAAATTCTCAAGGAAAGCCCTTACAGGTTGAGGGATAGCTAGATAGATATAACCTTTATTTGCACAGAGGCAAAAAATAGATCATTCAGTATGAAAATACAATATGCTTACAAATATATGTTTCGCATGGTCATTTGGGCAAGGATATTGATAGAATCACAAGTGTGACTAGTCGTTTCATTCTTAAACTATCGATGAAAGCACACATTATACGGGAGGGCTTAGAAATTGAAGAAGACAGTACGTTAGAGAATATCACAGTCGCAAAATATCAGTCGTGAGGCCAATAGACATTAAAAATTGCACCAACACGAGAAATGATATTTAAAGTCTGAAGAAGTGCCCAGCATCCACACCAATCCTCTGTGGGGGGAGCGTCATCAAAAATTCTCTCACCGCCCTTTCAAACAGCGAGAGTTTCGGTAACTGGCGAATGCTAGGAGGAAGGAAATTCCGAAGACGAAGGCGCATCCTTGGAATTTTGAGTTCCTGATCTTCTGCATCACCCCGCTGAGGGCGTTTGGAGTGGGACCTGGTGAACATCGCATCCAGATAGCCAGGCTCTTTCATATGCACGATCTTGTACATCAAGGGGGCTGCAAAGTACATTCTCCGCGAATCAGTACGCAACCAACCCAAGCGCTCTCTATACCGGGTGACGTGCTCGTCTCTTCTAACAGTAAAAATGTATCTCACACATGAATTGCTCAGTCTCTGTACCCGCGTCCTCAGTTCATCAGTAGCGTCCAGGTACACGACCGCGCAGTACTCCAGGTGGGGTCGGACTAGCGTTCCCGACCAGTCGAATTCAGAGAGTCTCAGTAGTACAGGCCCTAATAAGCCGCTATAAAGGGCCTTGTTCACTTCCTTCGTGACTCGATTAATATGCGATTTCCACCGCATGCAAAAAGAGCCACTCGGGACGACGTTTTGATGATGAGAACGTCATTCGATTGCTGAGCGATGTCAAAAGCGTGTGGTTGTACTCACCGCCGGAGAGAGGAGGGAGAGAGATAGATAGATAGATAGATATCCTTCCATTCGCTCAATGGCAAAAGTTAAGTGAACATAAACAAAATCTACACATAATCAAAATAAATAAGTCATTTGTTCAAGGATATAAGTATTATTACAGAATGGGGCTAGTCATATCACTTGAAAGCTAAGAACACAGATCACTACAAGGGCTGAAATGAATATCACTGATAGAGAATCCACGTGACAGGAGATCACGCACAGTTCACACAAAACGAAAAAAAAATGAAAAGAAAAGCCCTCATAAGTTGACAAAATAGCCGGCGTCCCCATCAATTTTTTGTGGGGGTTGTGTCAAAAAGATTGATTGATTGATGTGATTTATTGGCCCGGGGACAATGGGTCCCAAGGGGCATAAACAAAGTTACACAGATAATAAAAGAATTAGAGTTAGATAAATAATAACATGATTAAAATCAGAATAAGATAACAGCAATACAGGTACATTGAGCTAAGTAACTTGGTTGCAAGTATTTCCATTGCGCAGTGTACCTAATCATTCAGTCATCTGAATCAGACTGCAGACTGGTGAGGTAGTGCAATAAGAGAGCCCTGAATGTGCTCAATGAAGTACAGTGGCGTGGTAGACTTGTAATGAGACGCGGTAGCTCATTCCAGTTACGAGAGGCAGAGATGAGAAAAGAATGCTCCAAAGAGGAAGATTGCCAACGCGGAATTATCAGATCACCAGTCTGTAGCCTTGCGGACCTATGTACACTTGCGTTGCAAACTTCAATCATGTTTTTCGCCAGGTTTCGGAGAGAGAGAGAGAGAGAGAGAGAGAGAGAGAGAGAGAGAGGGAGAGAGAGTTGATTGATTAACAAGTTTGTCATGCCGTGGCCACGAAGGCCGTATGGCAATAAAACATCTACATAATGCTATGAAAATATAAAAATATACAAGTTCGCGCATTATTAAACCTATTTCATACAGGAGTGAAACAAAAGCATATATTCAGAGATATTCGCAAAACTGACTTTCACACATATCCAACACATTCGTATATACGCTTTAGTGCGCGCTGGAGGAATCTGCACTCGAGTCGCGTTGACTCTCTGCGACCGTCGGACTTCAAGATCTAGTGATTTGAATAAATCATTCAAGTAACTTGGGGTGGTTGTCGAAAATATCTTGTACGCTTGCACACACAAGAAGTATTGACAACGGCAAGATAGCGACAACCTATGCAAGCGCTCATAGTGGGATTTCAGAGCTGCATCACGCGGACATCGAAACATGAATTGAACGCGAGCATTGAGAAGACGGTGCAGCTTTGTCTCCAAATACCCTGATAGATCATAGTACACCAAGCAAGCATAATCGAAAAGAGGCATTATAAGTGCATTTACTAACAACTTTTCCAGTTCCCACGATAGAAGATGACCACGGTAACGTAATTTATGTAGGACTCCATGAACTTTAGAGCAGATACTTGCCACGTGTGAATTCCATGAGAGGTCTTTCGCAAAAGTGACATCTAAATTTTTTATTGATTCTTGTAAAGGTATGGTTGTACCATCAACAATGATGGGTTGCAGTGCTTACACGTCCATCCTCATGTGATATTGCACTGATGCACTCAATATAGCCTGCGTTTTGGGAATATTCAAACGAAGTTTGTAGTCCACGGCCCGTTGAACAATGAGTGATGCATCTTCATTCAATTTTTTGATCATAGACGATAACTCTGATGGCTTACCCTGAATGTATATCTGGAAATCGTCGGCGAATAACATGCCTTTACAATGTCTTAGTACCCGTATGATTGGGTCAATGAATATCAGAAAAATGACTGGGCCAGGGTTTGAGCCTTGCGCGAAACCCAAGGTACCCGGCTCAAACTCAGATAAGATTCCACCTGAATCGATCACGGCTTAATATCTTCCACTCAGATACGAGTGGAACCAAGTAATTGACTTTTCAGAAAAGTTTATTTCTTTTATTCTACGTAAAAGTTCTTCGTGATCAACACTACTAAACGCGGTCTCAAAGTCAAAGAGTACTTGGAGTGTTACTAGACCATTTTCAATACCCACACGTATGTCCTCTGAAATCTTGAATAGGGCAGTTTGTGTGCTATAAATTGTACGGAAGCCAGATTGAAACTCCGATAAGATTTTATGCCGTTCAAGATCGTCAACTAGTTGAGTAGTTACAATAGTATCGAAGACTTTGGCAAAGTGCGGTAAGTTTGGAATTGGTCTAGTGTCCGACGGCAATTTTGGATGCGGGACTTTACTCAGGGGTATAATAAGAGACCTTTTCCAGATTTCCGGATACTGACATGTTTCAAGAGATAAATTGAATAGGTTAACTAAGTATGGCACAAGGGCTGACAAAACGGATCTAAAATAACGGAACGATAAGCCATCACAGCTCTGCCCTTTAGATTTGGGTAGGCAACTGAGCATAGCATCATAGACCTGGATGCCATCTACTGGCTGGAAACAAAACTCGGGAAAATCGAAACCGACAGGACTGCCAATGATCGAACGTAAGGTAGGTAAAGAGCAGTTCGGGAATTGACTGGACATTTCGGAATGATATTTGTTCAACTCGCGGGCTGGGAAATATTCCAAGCGTGACTTATTAGCACTTCCGACAATCCGAGTTTGCGCAGCACGCTCCAGTAGCCCGATTTACCAGGAGCTTCGGCTACTGACTGCAAACAATAACACTGTCCGACATATTTTCACATTTTTTATGTAACACGAACTTCGCGAATGGATTCTGACGCAGACACTGTCCGACATATTTTCACATTTTTTATGTAACACGAACTTCGCGAATGGATTCTGACGCAGTCTGAACCGCTGAATCCAAATCCGTTCGCAGAATTGCTCCATTACGTCACGTTTTTGAGAGAATTGATGTCAAAGTTAAAGAAAAACGCTGATTTCGCCATCTTCGGGGATCATTTGCTCGGAAACCACAATGGTTCCTTCAAATCTGCTGGGTCCAGTGTATAGTCAGATAGTGTATCTCCAGAATGGTCCCGATTTGATCAAAATCGGTTTGAAAGTGTCTGAGATACATCGTCATGAAAAATACGCTGCTAAATGAGATTAGCAGAATGCTTTCTCAAAGCGGTATCATACATCATTATTTTACAAATATTGTCGAAAATAGAAATAATCTAAT
>JAPYYZ010000389.1:0-20909 GCA_030522705.1 Eretmocerus eremicus
ACCACATAAATTAGAGTTGAAAATTGGAGCCATCGTGATGTTGATAAGAAATTTGAGTGTGACAGATGGATTGTGTAATGGAACTCGGTTGAAAATTGAGAAATTATACAAATTCGATATAGAAGCTGAAATTATAACTGGTGGGAGAAGAGGGAATTCCGTTTTCATTCCTGGGATTACATTGGACGATCGTGAATCTTCCCTACTATTTATCCTATACAGGAAACAATTCCCTACAGTTTTAGCATTTGCTATGACTATGAATAAATCTCAGGGTCGAAGCTTCGATAATGTTGGGCTTTTTCATAAGAAGACCACTATTTTCCCAGTTGTATGTTGCATTGTCAAGATGTAGGGATCCGAAGAATCTATTCATTGAAAGTAGACTGGATGATTCATATGCAATCAGAATTCCAGTTTGGACTGAGATTCTTCAAAATTGAATATGGAAGATCGGAATTGATTGATTGATCTTATTTCATACGTAACACGTCATGGAGTGGAATCCGACAACAGGAGGATGGGAGGAGATTTTCGATTCAAAAGAGGGAGTTCATCTCTCGAGAATCAATCAACAGATAGATCACTACATTTTACAAGAAAAAGAATATCAGGAATACATAGAATCATTAGAGAAAGACAATGATTTAGAAAATTTTGATCGAATTATCGAAAATCAAGATGGGAATAATAGTTTTGAATGGAAATTTGATACATGGGATCAAGTATTGGACATGACAAATAGGGAAGTTTTGAAAATAATCAATTCCCGGATAGGAAAAAGGAATTTGAATGCTTCGAATTTGTCACAAAAAGATTACATGGAATTTTTACTGAGAATCGCTAACCAATTCATTCATTGAATTATAAGTCCCAAGATGGTTCAAAATGAGATTCATGGCATTGCTCAAACATTTCGAGACCTGTGAGATAGATTAATGAAATTTGGGAATGTTTATATAGTGCGAGAGATCATGAGCGGGAATTCAAAGTGATTTTCTGTTGTTTGAATCAAACAGATTCAACGTTTGAGAATGGAATAACTCAATGATTTTCAGGAATGAATGAGGGGTTCATGAGGATGTTCTCTTTTTTATACAAAAATTTTAGATTATGGTTTTATCTTGCATAATTCGTGGGAGAGGATTTGACTCGGTGATCGGGAACAATGGGATTTGTGAGGAAATTGTGGAAAATTCTTTGTGATAGAGGTCTTTTCTGCAGCCGATACCATAAGATTCTTGCGTGCATCTATATGATGAGAACTCTGCAGCTATCAATTCTGCGATGAAGCCGGGATGGGACATGCAGTTATTTCCATTTTCAGGCGTTGAAATCATGCAATTGTGATATTCTATGGAAATTGATCATGCATATGATTTGTAACAATCAATTTTCAGAAGTTGTCTTGAGAAAATTGACAGTTATGGTGAGGATTATGTTAGATGCAGTATATGCGGAGTTCTGTTTCCAAATTTTGAGTTCTTGGAAAAACACAAAAATGAAAAACATAGGAGAAAAGAGACAAGAAGAAGTAAATGCAAAATTTGTGGAATGATCATGCTTGAGCGATTTTTGAAATAGCATTTAGAAACACACTCCAATACGAAGAGGTACTTTCGCAAGAATTGCAAAAAAAGTTCCGAAACGAATTTCAATCTCAATAGGCATAGATTAAATCACAGAGAGCCAATATTCAAATGTGAGAAATGCGGAAGGTACTTCAGTAGAAGTGATGTTCTTGAAGAAATCTTCTACAGAAACATGTTGAGGATGATCGCAGTCAATAGCTTGAGCGAATTTTTTGATCTCTATCATTGCAAAATTCACGATAACAATGGGCAAGAACAAAAACAGAGAGAAGCAAAGAAGTTTCTCTAAGAAACTCAAGACCATTGACTTACCGAAAATGGAATTCTTGAAGAATAAAGTCAAAATTGAGGATGAAACAACGTGAGTGGAACGCAAATAAGAATTTCTGTAATGTCATGACTATCGATTTGATTTACAGAACGATAGTTGCTTACGTTCATGGAGTATTAGGTCAAGATAGTTTTACAAGGAAGAAAGATAATGTGTAAATAAAAGTATTCAAAATGATTTTGAATGATGATGGTGGCATAAAATTGCAAGTCAATATGTACGACGACAACATCAGAAAATTCAAGAGTTCTTTCGAACTCAACGCTGTGAGTAATTTCGCATTTCAATCAGATGATTAGAGTTGAAATTTTTAGTAATCCTATTTCTAAGATAACATCGCACGAAAAACACAGATATCAACATAATATTGTCATTCCTCTATTTTTGGTGTACAAATTATTATTCCAGAGAGTATTTTCAGATAGTGATCCAGAGAGTGAGTTCAGCAAACAAAAATTTCAGTAAAGGTAATCTACGTCACGAGATCAATCTCAAAAGTTATTCAAGTGTTCCCAATTGTGGAGATTTCGCAGAAACCTCTGAACCAGTGTCTATCAAATTTGAAAAAGTACCGGAACCAATGGGATTTATACCTAATTTGCATCGAGTCTGAATTATGTATTGAATAAGACTCTACAATGTTCCTCCGATGAATTTGCAGAATTGACAGGTTATCTGAAAGATGGGATCGTTGGGAAAAATGAGAGAGATGGAAACGAATTGATCGGCGTAGTTCCCAACGGAATCTATGAATTAGATTCCATTTGGATGAAATGTGAAGAAAAGACGTGTCCGGTGACAGACCGTGAGGTTAAGATAGAAATCATAGAAGATCTGCAAGAAAATGGTGAAATAGAGATTCATGTTGCCAAGTAACAAATTTTATCCGGTAAATTTTTTATGAAGGATCGTATATATAGTCACATTTCGAAAGTGAAATCGTTGGTGAACATGAAATCGTTCCCTGACGATAAGATGGCTTTGGAGGATTCACTTGTAGCGAATGAAATCTTCCTGTTCAATGTGTCAAGTAGGAGAGTAGAGTTTTGTTTCCAAATTAATGGATGGATTAAAATATTCTCATTCAGGATGATGGACATGGCGCTGAAGAAGAATAGTGGACCTCCCGATCTTTCTCATTCTTCACAAAAAATTCCAAGTGGTTCTTGTTTCCGTAATCATTTTGCTCATATTTGGCTCATATATTCAAATTTAGGATTTCGATGAGACATGGAGAAAATTTGTATGGATGGCAGGTTGGAGTCAGGAGAAATCTGACATATTTCGTTCAGGTTACGGTTCGTGAGAGTGAAGAGATTCGTAGTCTTCACGCTTGATACGGAATATCTTTTTGGGCCTTGTAAGAATGACGGGCGAAGGGTTTGTCGGAGCGAATAGTTTGGGCGTCGGCCACCACGTAGGAAGATTTGATTTTGATCATATTTTGCAACACATCAGAGGCTTCATTCGATAGAGTGGGGAAAGAGCCTCAAAGTTCATAAACCGAAAGACAAAATGTGCCATCTCGTTTCCTGATCGAATGCAGAATGAGTTCGGGATCTTGCGACTATGAATGCACTATTGGCGATCCAACGCATGCACTCGAGACGTATTTAGAACGTTTTGTAGTCCCAAAACACCGAGCTCATTTTGCATCCGATCGGGATTCGAGACGGCACCTTTTGTTCTTTAGCTCATGAACTTCGAGGCTGTGAAGGTTTTTTTTCGATTGAGCCTCTAATTTTTCGCAGAATATCGTGGAAAGTTGAATTTATGTACGGGGTGGTCGTCGCCTGAACTACTTGCTCCAAAAAACTCAGTCAAAATGTCATTCATCATTATCTATAGAGGTGTTTTTGGTTTAAGTATTTTTGAATGTTTTTAGAGTGAAATTGTAAAATAATTCTTACAAGGTATACAAGCTGATCCTCAAAATTTACTATACATTTTTTTATAAGGATTGGTGAAAATCTCCTGCATTCCTCCGAAAAAAAACTTGAAAAAGAAAAGATTCGGGAGATAAGTAGATGTTGATGGAAACTTCGAGAAAACTGGAATGGAGTGTTTTGATACAACGAATCTCAGGTTATGGAGGGAAATGAAACATCAGAAAATCTACAGATGATGAAGATACAGGATCAATTTTCGATGACAACATTTTCTCGTTGTTGTGAAGGATTTATAGTTATAAAAGTGGGGGCACATGAAAAAAACGGCATTCGGTGGACCTTGGTAGAATTCGGTGGAATTCAGTGGAACTCCGTGGAGTAACGGTGGAAGAACGGTGGAGTTTGGTGGAGTTCAGGTGAAAGTCGGTGGAGAGAAAGTGAAGGAACACGCCACTTTTTCCAAAAATGGGGAAAATGTAGGTCATTGTAGGTAATTGAAAGGGTGGAGGAAAAGTGGAAGAACGGTGGAGTTCGGTGGCAGCACGGTGGCATTCGGTGGAGGACGCAGTGGCGCACGGTGGCTCTCTATGGCAGTCGGTGGAATTTGGTGGATTCCGATGGAATTCGGTGGGAGTCAGTGGATGTCGGTGGCACTCAGTGGCACACGGTGGAATTCAGTGGAATACGGTGGAACTCAGTGGATCTCAAAAAAAATTTCATCTTAACTATATAATATGGGGAGATAGGGAGATATCGATGATCACTCGAGCGAAACGAAAGGAGAGTGGAGGAGAGGCACGGGCAAACGAATTGCATATTAAGCAGACGACACTACGTGGCTCTCTTGTTATTTCAGATTGACTCCTCGTCAGCCAACACATTTGTCGTGCTTTCCGCGCAATCTGTGATCTTGATGCAAGGCTGTTATGATTCCTCTCGTCTCAGAAGTTGGATGAAGGAGTGATTCACAGTGGAGACTCCTATCCGATGAATGCAATTGCGGATACATTCTACATTTTTGACAGTAAATAATTGGATCTAAGTGGATCAAGTCGTTGGTCAGAAGCCGGAAGTACTCTCTGGCATTCTATGCTAGTGGCTTCTGATCAACGGCTTTGCAAGTGTGAGAATGGGCCTTGTACGCTAGCCTTTTTGATCCTAAAAGATGAGTTTGTTTCAATTGGCCCGGTCGATTTGTATCACGACCTCAAAAAATTCGTTCTTCAAGTCCCTGCTTGAACTGTTCATCGACCAGTTGATAGATTCCTGGGATGTATTTCATTGAGTTGTGGTTAAAACAAATTACATCTCTGGTAGTAGGGATGTATGTCTGCTTTGTACGTTTTTGATATTGTCAATATCGGCTACTCCGAGATCTGTCTCATGTCTCAGTCAACCTGTTCCCCTTCTGAGGAGATGAATCTTGGATTATTCAACTACTCATTGGAGACAACTCAAAGCACAAAAGTAATCTGTACTCATTCTAGAAACTAAATTGATAATTGGGATATGATGTCAACGTTAGGCGCAAACATGGCGAATTCCTGTGCCGCTTTGCGCCCTAACGTCATCGTTGTATTTCGAAAAGAGCAATCTCTCCAGGGACCGACTATGACCATACTTGTACGTGCTCGGTGGGACCGCGAAACCGTCGGTTCTCGGTCCCGATGTTGTGATTAACCACGAGTTGTGGCTTTCCAGGTTTCGGGAGCGCCGCAGATCCGGAACCAACGGTCTGCGGTCTCTCGCGACTACGGCATGGAAGCACTGTAACGAGCGACTCCGAGAACCCGAGACCGTTCGCGAACGTGCGAGCTCGCGGCCTCGGCCGGCGTTGACCGGGAGACCGCCGGTCACGGAGATAACAATCACGGAGACTACAAGGAGAGCGCGACTTCTTGGGGAGTAAGTGTTTTAAGCCTCGACCTTTGGGCCGAACGTTTGGAGAATGTGTGAATCCGCGTATTGTTTGCCGCGCGCCCTGTTGCTATATATTCCATGAAAATCAGTACCCCTCGTGTTCCGAGTTCTCATTTGGCTGGATTATCGAAGTCACCCATTCGCATCATGAACTGAAAATGGCTATGGACGTGCCGTCACCGATCGTGGAATTCAGCTAGCTGCAAGTTCCAGGAGGATGAACGAATCAGCCGAGGCATTGCACCAAGCCTCCGGTTGACCGCTCCTGACACGTGGGAGAGTCGACCCGTGTGTTCGATTCTCCCGAATTGACTAGGTCGTGCTGCCCTGCTAAAGTGTGGCCTACGTCAAATGGCGCTCAACGTGGAGCCCGAACACCGCACAGTCGTCCACGCCAAGAGATCTACATTCCAGCCTATGACCGAGCAACCTACGCCGAGCACGCCCAGGAATGCTGCCCAATAAACACCTGGTGGCGCCCATTGAATCCTACTAGCATGGCTCAGGACAAATTGGCAATCCGTACTCGCTACATCGATCCGACTCGGGCCACACGGGGCACCTCACAGTCGAACTCGCTACGTGGAAGGCAGCAGCTCGTCCCTCGCACGCCAGACCGTTCCATCGGCCCAGCGGTTCCGAGCTTCATCAGCGCAAGCTACGGAATGAACACAGCCTGTGCCGCCTTTCGGAGTGCAATGCGTGGCATCGTCGGTGAAACGCCGCGCGTGCAAGTGTTTAAGGACAATTTCGCAGCAAGTGATTGAACCATGCATCGCGTGATGGGTGGCCAAACCCTCATCCCCGCGCAAGGGGCATGAAAACGACAGATCAAGACCCCGTGTACTTGCCGCTATGACGACGTCTCGGGCAACCACTTGGGGCACGTTACTGAGGGAGATCTGCGCGAGCGCCGGCACTTTACCGCGACCGCTCGTTAACCAGCGGGACTGGCAGATTTGTGGTCTCCCGCGACGGATTGACGACCAGCAAAACCGGCGGGTCCGAGGTCTCGTCCCCCCCGCTCGCCGGGCACCGAGGCCGGTGGGTCCACTGTCTTGGCAGGAGCATCGTCTCCGGCGACGAGCGCACTCGGACAAACCGGCAGTTAGTCTGGGACGCAAGGACCGTAAAGTATCACGGACCGCGCGCAATCATACTTTCTGATCGGCTGCCGTTACGAATGATCCTGAAGAGGATCGACAAGCTACATCATCGCGGTCCTGAGCGATGGGTGGTGCAGTCTTCGGCGTGGGTCAGAGCTCCACCAGGACTGAGAGATGCATACAAATCACGTGTGATTGCTGGACGAGCGCAAGTAGATACGCGACCTTGAAGCTCGAGGCCAAGAAGGCAGCGCAACCTTCAAGGCTCATTGGGATGCAGAGATTCGGGCGACGGGAGTGGCCGCTCCCCCTCGATGGTCCATTCTTTCCCGCCGCGCTCAACAAAGGAGCCACCACATTTCGACGCTCTCACTACAACGGATGTAGCAACCAGCACGGGAGAGCGACACGCGGCGCCCCGCACCCCCTTCCCCCCCCTCCCAGGCGGAGTCCATCCAGGCCCGGTGTCCCTTCCGACGCCCATCACGATGGGCCGCAAGACGTGGCCCCGAACGACGACGACCTAGAACGACTGTCGATATACTCTACAGTAACTGTAGGCACGTGTATGTTTCCAATCCCAAGCGCTTCGCCAATCACGAGCGAGGGACCAGCGACGGAGGAAAGAGAGGTCACCTTCAGTGACTCAGATCTGGAGGGGGCAGATCTTTAAACTTCACGCAGCAAATCCCCGCCCCTAGCGAGCAGCACCCGCCGTCACGTACTGCTCCTCAATAGTACTCCAAAGGCCCGACTGAGCAGCTCGACCTGCGAAATTGAGCTCAGCCCTCGTGCACTACATTTCTTGCGTTCGCGTGTTTGTGCTTGGCTGACCACGCGGGTTCGCTCTTACTCGACCGGTGACCTGTGCCATGGAGGGAACCAACGTGCGTGCTGCCGTCGACGTGTTCTCCAGCGGCGACCACGATGTCAAGTGGATCCGCGTGATCGAAAAGGATATTAACTTACTCGTTGAATGCGAGAGTGAACGTGAACGATCGTGGCGTCGTCGCGCCAAATTTAAGAACACGGTCGCAACCTTGACGCCTAGGGATGACGCAGCTGCGATTGCAGGAAGGGAAAGCCATAACAAACAGTACTACGAGCATTCGATGATTAAGCGGAGGCTCGAGATGTCGCAGCAACCGTCCTTAACCCCGCCTCTGCGGCGCTGTGCAGCTTGCCCGGCAGCTCCTGTGGCCACGGCAGACTCGTCGCCCCGACCCCATCCGGCCGACGAAGCAGTCCCCGCAGCCTCGATCCCCGACGGCGATCAGGAGTGTCAGCTAGCCGAGTGAGGGTTCGTGAATTTGGGAGCCTTCCGCCCGTCACAGCCAAGGACTCTGGAGGACGCCCCCGTGCAGGAGGTGGCGACCGACGACTACACCATAACCTTGTGTGAGCTGCTCCCCCAAGATTGCGGGGAAACGACCAGGAAAGCGCGCCGCTCACGTGTCCGAGCCTGTCGATGAGTCTCCCGCGGAGCTGCAAACCTACAACCAGTTGGCGTCCCCGATCGATTGGGCCGGCGTCGCCTAGTGCGCCGTTGCTGATCACCATTATGAGGAGAGATCGGTGTCCAGCTCAGCCGCTTCAACTCGGTGGGACCAGAGAGAGGATGCGTTACTGGACCGCTTCCTCGCCGAAGTAGCCGAATAAGAGCAGGACGTGAACAGTGCCGAGTACGCGGAAGCGTAGTAGGAATATGTGGGAGGAACTGTGTGTCCCATTCCACGCAGTGAACGGAAGTGGGGATATCGCTTTGTGAATTGAATGGTGCTGATGAATTAGAGACGATAGTGATTTCGCAGTTACTGATTTGTTATAGATATGTACCAACGATACTCTTTTTTGGGCAACAGGGTTAGCGGCCGTTGTGTGTGTGGGCCCCTCAGGCTGCCATTCTGCTTCAAGTTTCCTTTTTTCGCGCGACATCTTGATGTCGACGTTAGGCACAAGCATGGTGAATGCCTCTGCCGCTTCGCGTCCTAACGTCATCGTTGTATTTTGAAAGAAGCAATCTCTCCAGCAACCGACTATGACTAGACTTGTACGTGCTCGGTGGGACCGCGAAAGCGTCGGTTCTCGGTCCCGATGTTGTGAATAACCGCGAATCGTGGCTTTCCAGGTTTCGCGAAGTGCCGCAGATTCGGAACCAACGGTCTGCGGTCTCTCGCGACTACGGCATCGAAGCACTCTAACGAGCGACTTCGAGAACCCGAGATCGTTCGCGAACGTGCGAGCCCGCGGCCTTGGCCGTCGTTGACCGGGACACCGCCGGTCACGGCGATAACAATTACAAAGACTATAAGAAGAGCGCGACTTCTTGGGGAGTGAGTGTTTTAAGCCTCGACTTTTAGGCCAAACGTTTGGAGAATGTGTGTATCCGCGTATTGTTCGCCGCGCGCCCTGTTGCAATATATTTCATGAAAATCAGCACCCCTCGTGTTCCGAGTTTTTATTTGGCTGGATTATCGAGGTCACCCATTCGCATCATGAACTGACGATGGCTATGGACGTGCCGTCACCGATCGTGGAATCGAGCTAGCTGCAAGTTCAAGGAGGATGAGCGAATTAGCCGAGGCATTGCACCAAGCCTCCGGTTGACCGCTCCTGATACGTGGCAGAGTCGCCCTCCCGTGTGTTCGATTCTCCCGAATTGACTAGGTCGCACTGCCCTGCTAAAGTGTGGCTTACGTCAAATATCTGGACGACGGAATGGAAGTTGACTCAACTGTCCCCTATTCCACCCTTTAGGGCCGTGCGGGTCCGGTATAACCCATGAGCATACAACGGATCCTCAAGGTTGTGACCAAACTCTTCAATTCACATGAGTGAAACTTATTTCAGTCATTCCTAATCACGGCCTCTTCCCACCTATCTGGTGAGTGAAGCATCAACTACTCCTGGCATAGGGTCAAGACCGATTTTGAGAAGAATTCAATACATACGTAATGGCCTCTTCTGAGCTATGGGAGAGATTCTCTATCACTTGAGATCAATTTTTCATCAGTTTTCGATGCCCCCGGCCGTAGAGGGCTAAGATTCTCCCTAAGTTCACTGTTGCCAACCAGCTGCTCCCTCCCCCCCCCCCGGGTGAAGACTTAACAGTCAGGAACCGGGGGGTAAAACATTCAAACATTTGCCTGTTGCCAACCAGCTTTGTTAGATCATATCTGAGGAATCAGTTTCATCTCGAAAATCATACCGGTGATTTGCAAAATGAGTATTATTTTTCTATGAGTATGTTCATGAACGTGAACCTCGCCAAATGTATCTTGTGGGAGTTGATCCATCTTTTGAGGAGAAAGTTGCCATCTGGAGACATGCGCTCTGATCAAACACCCCTTCTTTCTTCTCAAGGTGGTTCGAAAGAGAGTAAATCCGCAGACCGGACCACAGGCTGCCTCAGGAGCGTGGGAAGGCTCCTGTGACAAGCCCCTCATGACGGGGTGAGCCCCAAGGGTCAATTAGGACGGCGGAAGGAGCCAACGTTTGGCTCGAATCACCTCCCGGCCAGCCCCAGGGACCCTTACCATCTAGACCCCTCTCGGCCTCATACCCGTTAACAGGGTAAAGCCGAGGTGAAATCCACCAACTTACCTATCCATGCCCGAGACTGCGCGTGCATTACTTCAGGCATGGGCGGCGTTTCTCGCGCTCCATGGGTGGCGCAGCTCTTCTGGTGTAACTCCTCGTCTTCTTCTCTCTTCTTTCTTTGCGGTCCGCAATCTATTGCGTTGCGCATCTTGCTTGGCGTTGCAGGTGTCGTTCCTTCTGTTCTTCGCGGGTGATCACCGTCTTGATGTACTGGGCGACGTCTTCCCACTTTCCTTTGTCGCGGAGCATTTTTGATACTAGGTTCTCGGGGGTGAGCCGGAAAGCGAGCCTCGTTTGTATCTCCACGCGCTCCGTGCTGGTGTCAGTGCACTCAAACAAAGCGAGCTCAGCGGTATCAATGTCGAAACTACAGCTTTGGCACTCAGGATTTGCTCTCTTTCTAAACTTGGTGAGGTAGGCGCCAAAGCAGCCATGACCTTATCAAGGCCTGAGTCAGCCAGTAGTTCAGCTCTCCGTGGCCACGATCGACCCATCGGTTGAGATGCGGTATCAATCGGTTCATCCATTGTCCTTTTGTTGAGCGATCCCATTCCGCTTGCCATTTGGCCAAGGTCCCAGCTCTTGCAACCTTGCGAAGGGCAGCCCGGCGGGGGGGGGGGGTTCATATCCACTCCTGCGGCTTTGAAGGTCTCTTGCCCCTCCCAGATCTCCACACGTTCAACCACCAGCAAGCTGATGGTCGGTGTTCCTGCCAGGACGCACGCGGCGTCGGCCGAGACGGCACAGTAAGCGCTGACTGTCCGTAGCGATGCTCGGCGTTGAATCGGTCCCATGATCTTGGTTATCTGCGTCGCTTTTGCTTCACTCCCCCATACAGGGGCACCGGGAAGCATGATGGACGTGCTCAAGGTGTTCGGAAATGCTCTTCTGCTCGGCATGGGCCCGCCTATGTTTGGCATCGGCCGTTCGAGGGCATACCCTACTCTCTCTGCCTTGAGTGCGGCTTCCCTGATGTGCGCCTTGTAGATCCAATTGTCGTCAAACCATACCCCGAGATACTTGATTCCCTCTTGAGTGGGATCACATGACCGTTGATGGTGAAAAATGGGGTCTCGTAGCTCTTCCTCTTCGTAACAAGCAGCCCCTCGCACTTGCGTTCGGCGAGTTCCAGGTGGTGTTGAACCAGTCACCGATCCGGAACATGAAGGCCCGGTCTCAGAGAGCATCACTGACCACAGCGAGTAGGTAGGCTGGGACCTTGCCCACTAATGACCTATAGATGCATTCCCAGCTGGCGGAGTTGAAGGCGTTCTTCACATCGAGCGCGATAATTGCGCAGAATTCTCCAGGTTTCGGTTCGAGCCCCAGCGCTGTTTCGACCCTGTCCTGCTCAGTCTTGATCGCGTGCAGCGTGCTGCGTCCTTTCCGGAACCCAAACTGCATCGGCGATAGCCCGCCGCTCCGCTCGTAGGCTTTTTCGAGCCTGTTCAGGACCATCCTATCGTATAATTTCCCCAATGTGTCGAGCATGCCCAAGGGCCTGCTCGAAGATGGATCCTTGGGGTCTCGGCCTCTGCCTTCGGGGATATGCACAAGTTTCTGGCGCTCCAACGGTTTTGGGAACACTCCGGCACACAGACACTCGTTGAACAGACCAAAGAGCCAATCTGGCCTCGCGCCCGCGACCATCTTCAGGGCTTCGTTTGGAATTCAGGGCCTCGTTTGGAATGATCAAACACCTACTGGGATACTCTGCAAATGAGTATATATCATATTCTACCGGAAATAGATGGAAGATTTGCATCTTTCCTCTTTCCTCTGTCGTACAACCACATATTAAAAAACATATGCTTCATATCTTGTCAAATTCTCATAACTTGCTCCGGAAACATTATGCATCAATGTAGGGCACCTTCTGAGTAGAGGACTGGAACCCTTTTGGTAACTCTGTTTGGGAGATGCTTTGTACTTCGATTTCCATACTTCCCAATATCCTGGTGTGAAGTCATTGTTCAGAAACGTTTGTTCTGCTTGAATATCAGAATAATCCCTTTGACCAAGAGTCTATCGGTGGTCATAATGGAGGTACTTTAGAATGATTTTCCCCAATCAACGATTGAACGATTTGAGATATTTTCTCCAAGAAGCAGAGGTAGAGATTTCTTCAAGTTGCTCATGTACATACGTTGATTTTTGAGTTGAATAATACAAGACAGATATGCGTTTTTCCATTACTCATGAAAGCTATTCGTACTATCATTTGAATCAGCAGAGGATATATGCTAGAGTGTCTTTGATCATTAATAAGCAATCTCAGCACATACACAAGGATCACTCAATCTGCACAGACTTTTTGTTTGGACTCGAGGTAGGCTAGACGCTACAGAGCTTGCTTCTTGAATAGCAAAACTCGATTTGGAAATCGGCATTTTCATTCACTTATCCATCAATTCATTCAGTCATTCATGTTTTTGTCAACATAGAGAGGACTGGGGCAGAGTTGAAAACTCTTCAAAATTCTCAAACACCAGGATAGGTGAGGAGATAATTTTTTCACACACCATTCAGCATATCATGAAAAATCAGAATAAATTTCAGAGTCTGACACTTCAATCTTCACACATAATCTCAAGTTTGGAAATCTCAGAAGGTGTCAAAATTTGCCCTGGTCTTCCTTGTGCAGGCCAATTCTGCCCGAAAATATCAGCACTACATCAGCTTTTGACTTAGATATTCAGTGACCAAAACAGCTATTGATGGTGAATTTCAGATCTCAAATTGATGTACTGGAGTCGAATTTGAGGTGATTCGTTCTTCTCCTGTTTACATCTAGATAGCATCCACTTGATATCGTTCAGTTATGATGCATGTTTGTTAAAAACAATAAATTTCGTGATTGGCTTCTTTGGGATCCTTCGGTCACGAAGAAAGTTGCTACTAGATTATTCCATTCGAGCATGAAATTAGTTCCCCAACATTGGTACATATCCATAAGGTGGGGGGGGGGGGACTTTCATCCACACAGGTCTCCTGCGGACTTAATTGAGACATTGAATCGCTCTGATATCGATTACCACATCTGAGGAGTGAGATTCTCTCGCCCCCTACCCTTCACATCAACTTTTTGAAAACGTATGACTTGGCGAGTATGTCCTAGCCGAGAGTATGGAGCACGCCAGTTATGGACCAGGCGCTTCAGATGCGCATCGGACGTGCCTCGGAGAGGCATCAATTTCGATAAATCTGACGCGCATCAAGGGACAAAAAATCCTTCTCACGATTTCGCTCGAACCTATTGTCTCTGATTTAGGGTGGATGAGCAGGGGAGAGTGATTGTGAGTAATCACACGATCCAACTCGCACCGATCGCGTATTTGAGGATCTATTTTCAGTTCTCAATAAGCTCGGCTGCTAGGAAACTCAAAAAATACTCAAGCGTCCAAGGCGCATCTGATGCGCTTTCGATGTGCATCTAAACAGAAGATCCGTTTAAGAGAATTTCAAAATACGAATGAGTTCTTACCAGCCTAGATTAGATATTGTTCGGATTCCTGTTACGTCATGCCGATCTTACCCGAATCTCGACCGATCAGACTATTGCAACGAGTTGATGTACTTTTCTTTATTCTCAGCTTCGATTGAATCGAAGTATCCAAAATTCAACGGCTTCCGCGATGAATTGCTGCAGTCACAAATTCGCACCGAGATTGATTCAAGCTGGTCATATGGATTCTGAAGGACACGTTTTTCTTCAGGATTTGGATGGCGAAAAATAACTCGCCACTTAGCGGCAATGTCACTTAGTGGCGACTCTCTTTCTGCTCCCCGAAGCGGAACGCGTCCTCCAGTATCCATATGACTAGTTTGGAGCAATCTCGGCGCAAACTCGTGACTGCAGCAATGCATTTGAAAAAGCTATTGAATTTTGGATACTTCGATCCAATCGAAGCTGAAAGTAGAGAAAAGTGCATCTTTTCGTCGCCGATATCTCATTCAAGATTCGTGCAGGATCAGCATGGCGTAACACGAATCCGAACAATATCCAATCAAGGCGGGTGAACACTCATTCACAAGTTGATATATTTTCTCCAGCGGATCTTGTGTTGAGATAAACATCCGACGTGTATCAGATGCGCATAGAACGCGCATCAGACGCGCTTCAGACGCGTGTTGGATGTGTTCGAGTATCTCCGCAGACGAACTTGTCAAGGACTCGGAATACATCCTCACATACGCGATCGATGCGAGTTGGATCGTGTGATTATCCACAACCACTCTCCCCTGCTCATCCACCCTAAACCGGAGACAATGGGCTGGGGTGGAACCGTGCGATGGAATTTTCGTTTCTTGATGCGCATCTGATCCTTCTCGAGGGCGTATCCGATGCATCAAAATTGATGCCCCTTTGAGGCACGTCTGATATGCACCGGGGCACAGTGGGGCGAGAACAGTAATTTTGATTCTCTACGTCTTCTTCAGCTCTACACGATGCATCTGCACGAATTCTGATTGGAGCAATTCTTTGCCTATGGGTGCGCAGTGATCATCAACAAAATTTTGACATAAATCAGCTTCCCAGATTTCCTAGCGGCAATTCTCGATCCTCTATCTGGTCGCAAATTATAGACAATAATGCCCGAAATGTGATTCAAGAACTTTGGAGTTAGCACGAACTCATTTTCATATAAAAAAATCCACCTGTGTCGATGACACAAATGATAGATATGATTACCCAGAAGGCATAAAAGTCATTCCCATGATGGCACCAGTGGCTCAAGACGAGCCCCTACTGTCCAGTCTAAGTGATGGACCTCTGATTCTGATCAAATTAAGCTTATAACTATATTTATACCACAAAACATCGCTCCAATCAAAATTAATGCAGGTACATCGTGTAGAACTGAAGAGAACGAAGAGAATCCATTTTGAATCATGCCGATGGCTCAAATACTCTCGCGGCGACGATTTTTGCCCAAAATCACTGTTTTCGCCCCGCTGTGCGGGAGCACATCGAAGGCGCGTCTGAGGCGCGCCTGCTCGGTGACTGGTGCGTTTGATATTTTCAGCTAGGTGTGTTTCATACCCGTCGTTTGCATGCCACTGACTTTTCAAACACTCACCAGAATTTCGTCACTTATTCACTTCTCATATCTTAGCAGACTGATCTAAGTGCCAGCCCAGTCATTCAGTCAATAAGGGATACATGATTGGAACGTATCTATATCCGAAACGAAATTAAGCCCGATTTACAATAAATGTCGCGAATTTGTTCGAAGAGGTTCACTGGAGTATGCTCCAAGAATATTCTGTAGTAGTGGACAGCTTGGATCACTGATTGTACTTATAATTGATTTCATCCCATTCAGGAGGCTTGTACGTACGTTGTTGAAGGATCTGGATGTCTATTGAGAAGCCAAATAGATGATCAATAGAAGCGCGAAAGCTGTCCACTCACCTTAACGAGGCGGTCCAGGTGTCTGCAATCACGATGAATCATATAATATTCATTCGTTAGTGAATTGAAGATTGAATTGCGAAACAAGACTCATATCTCAAAAATGTATCAAGATAGGAAAGTAGCAAATCAATTCCCACTTGTGTATGAATTCTTATTCAGAACTATGCTCACTATCAACACACCTATGTAGATGAACTGAATCTTCAGGAGATATTCACAATAGTGATCTGATAACAATCAATCATTGTGTGTAAGTGTGTGTGTGTGTGAATGTGTATCTGTTGAGGCGCGTTTCATGAGATATCTCCATGTATAGAATCCGAGTTTGATTGTCATTACAAAACTTGCAGGTTGTCGTTCCGAGTCATTCGGAAGATCAACGATCGGAGGGTCCGTCTGCAATAAGCTGCTCTCCACACTAATCGTCCTCAGGTGCGGGAATATCGAGTTTTACTTCCTAAAGGAGATTTGAGTCTAATGACTATTCCTGAATTCACATGGGTCGAGAGTTTCTAGAGCTGGATCAAAAAATCGCGGGAACCGCGTTTAAAGTGGTTTCCAGGCTCTCAGACCGTTTCCTCCCATTTTTAAATTTGTTAAGGGTGAAAAATACGTATTTTTCATTGAAATAAATTCCCAGCTTGACACCTCCAAACCCGTCAATATGGCGAATTATTCGGGATTCCAACTATATTTCCAGGTTATGCTAAGTACCCGAAGAATATGAAAAAAACCACAGAGGTTCGACTATTTGCGAAATATTTTTGTAATTTCCTTCAGATTTTATGGTTTAAGAGAATTCCTTGAGACCATGTCGGAGCCGTGCAAGCGCGCTCTGCATGAAAGCAGTTCCTATTATTCTCAAACTCCTTAGAGATTCGGATCAAAATAAAGAAGAGAAACTGTTCTACATACTCGAATCTACGTCCTCTCTCTCCTCTTTTGATCCAAATCGCGAAGATCTTTGAGGATAATGGGAACGCCCGGAAGCATTATATGAATGTATACTTGCGCCATATATACGGTGAAGTATGTAGGCACTCATCGCGTTCCTGTTATTCTCGAACATCCTCGCGATTCAGATTGAAAGAGGAGAGAGAAGATGTGGATTTGAGTATCTAAAACAGTCTCTCTATTTTATTTTGATCCAAATCTCTAAGGGATTCAAGAATTATGGGAAATGCCGCGAAAACGGCTACCCACGCGTCCGTTGCACGGCGACGACATGACCTTAAGTCAATTAGAGACCGTAAAACAGTCTTTTTGAGGTTATGGCGATCAGGAATGACTTAGGAAGCTGGAAATGTTTTGGTGGTGTATCTCGTCAAGACCTATTGAACGGTATGTGTCATTTAGCCATTTTTGACCCAAGCACTTCCGACCCTGATACCCGGTTATAGCCTTTATCTGAAACACGTGCATTATTCGGCCTCGCCAGGATTAGGTTAAGAATTATGAGAATTATGTTCATGTAATGCGTATGGATCCAAGTGCGATTATTGCGCAAAACTCTAGCAAGTTCTCGATCTTGGATGGTTCAGCGAATCGGGCACTGCATATCTGTAGATCCACAACGATCCTGGGAAGACCCAAGCTGGTGTAGGAAACTCAATATTCATACTGTAAAATCCCTGTGTTCGAGATCGGATAAAGAACTGACTTGTGTTAGACACTGAGATTTCCCAAGAAAATTTCTTACAATGCAGGTCAAAACATGCAGATTTCAAACTATTTTACACTGTTATTAATATAGAATCAGTCATACTTCTCGACAGCTTTCTCGCCTGTTGTTATCATGTTTTCCCCCCAATGATCACCTCATGAACTGTTCCTATTATCCTATCTCCAGAGGCTTGCCCAAGCTGTATGTAAGTGTACTACCTTTCGAGATCATTCAGTATGGATAGTACGACTTGAGACCTTTTAGATTCATCTATGGAGGCAAAGATCTCGACTAGCTTAGTACGACACAGGTGCTGTCGCACAGAACTTGAGGAAAGAATAACTTCCCGAGATTGACAAATTGGGTATCCAAGCATAACTCGGAGCTTCGAAAGTAAAATATCAAGTAAAGTTGTACCTGAATTGATTAACGGCTAACTCGTAGATCGCTCTGGTTCTATCAGCATCACCCAAGAAACTCTCCAGCTCTGCAAACTATAAATATACCATTTCTCAATGCCAGGTAGCTGACTGGAAGCAAAACACCATGGGTCCGGTGATACCAGATTACAATTTGGGGTCTTTTTCCAAATAGTTACAAAGAATTGTAAGGTATTGATAGGATGACTGCGTGTATATATGTGAGAGATTTTGCAGCAAGCTGGACAAAACCGTCAGCAGAGAGGCCTGGGAAAAATTCCAGGGAATTTTTTTCGGTTAGTACTATCATGAAATAGTGCAAAAAGATCTCTTCCATAACTTTTCAACCTCTGGGGTACTCTCTAGGGCCCAATAGGGATTCATTCTTGGCTTTTTTCAACTTATTTGCCAGAATGCATGGCTCCGACCCACATTGACCTTTTTCAATGCGCCTGGGCGCATTTTTCTCTTCAGGATCTCAAAGTGTGCGAGTGCAGAAGATGTAAAACACAGTGAATTGGATAAAGAGTGACTACATCACAAATGATTCACGGAACCTAGTGCGTAATCGGTTATCAATAATTCAAGTATAGCATTGTCAAAGCTGTTGGGAGGTCATAATAGCATGACTGACATAGGGAATCAGATCTCGTTCACGCAACTTCACATCATACAGCGAGTCCACATTCCAAAGGCTATGAAGCATGAATTTCGACTCTTACTCTTCACTCCACAGTCTAAGGTAGCGGGTTTCATCGGTATAACTATCACAGTCCCATAGATTTTGACCTCGTTCTGATCATAGCCTCATATAAGTAGTGCAATTCTGTAAACTGACTCGTAAGAAATCGACAGTCTCGACTTCAACAATCATTTTATATAAGCTACTTCTGAATCCCGAGTGGAAATTCAGGTAACGAACTTGCAAACGTACACTACGGAAACAAATCAAAATCACACCCCGTTCACGGATGTTCCCATGGAATTTTCTTTCAGAATCCCCTCCACAAGATTCTTCTGGTGATACGAATGCATTTTGCCGAGAATCTGAACAGAATTTGTAAACAGGGATTGTTCGAGCCATTCTAGTAAATTATTCATTTTCATTTCTTCCAGGTAGTTTAACCAATTCTGAGCGAAAAAGGTCTCCCGTGATTTTTCACTAAATTGCATCGTTTTCGAGTTACAAGTCTTTGAAAGCTGAAAAATCGTAAATTTTGCCTCCTTCAGCATTGATAGAAAGCAACAACAAGGTAGGAAATCAACGTTGGCACTGTTGAGTGAACGTTGTGATTCACTCAGATGTCCTCCACAATATCTAGCAGTAGGAAGCAATGTTTCCGCGGCAGAGCCTATTGTGTTTGGAAGTTTTTCATGAGCCCTTTAGCGCGTATTCAGTATAGCTATATACATATACATATATACATATATACATACATATATATATATATATATATATATATGGAAGCGTTAATAGGAGTAGCGTCGGAAAAGACCAGTATAAAAACGGGAAACTTGTTGAATAATAGCATGAGGAAACAGGAAAATCAATGAACATTATATGGGAGACTCTACCGCAGACCAAACGGGAGGATTTTTCTAATTATATAGTACTGAAGAGACGCATGAAGATTGCAAGATCCAGTGTAAATGAGCAGAAATACTCTTGACTGGCACCGAGTTATAGTATCCACCGCGGACAAATTCCAACCACTCTAGACAGACCCGATTTCCCCCATTTCAGTTGCGGGAGGCATTATAATAATACCCCTGGCAGGGATACACACGTAGAATCGAGTTCCGGGCTGCCAATTCAACAGACCTCAATATAGATATATTAGTTCGACTACTGGGTACACAAACAGACCATATGGGTAGCCGATCCCCAGCAAATTTCATCTCATCTTGACCCGTCCATCATCTTTAGTCATCTAGATGTCATCTTTCCATCTTATGATTATCTTGGAAGTATCTTTTAATCATTTGATTATCTGAAAGTTATATTTTTATCTTTTGGTTATCTTGTGGTTATCCTGCAAATAGTTCTTCACTTTCTCTTTGTTTTGGAGCTCAACGAACAAGAACCTTACTGTGGCTTGATCGAAGGACTTTTTCTTTTTTTTTTTCAAGCAGGTTCAAAGAAGGGCAAATCCGCAGACCAGACGACAGGCTGCCTCAGGAGCGTGGGAAAGCTCCTGTGACAAGCCCCTCATGACGGAGTGAGCCCAAGGGTCAGTTCGGGCGGCGGAAAGACCCGACCTTCGGCTCGAATCACCTCCCGGCCATCCCCAGGGACCCTCACCGTCTAAACCCCCCTCGGCCTCGTACCCGTTATTAGGGGGAGGCAGAGGTGAAGTCCACCAACTCACCTATCCATGCCCGGAACTGCGCGTGCATAACTTCAGGTATGGGTGGCGTTTCTCGCGCTCCATTGGTGGCGCAGCTCTTCTGGTCTGACTCCTCGTTCTCTTCTCTCTTCTCTCTTCGCGGTCCGCCACCTACTACGTTGCGCCTCTTGCTTGGCGTTGCAGGTGTCGTTCACTCTCTTCTTCGATGGTGATGGCCATCTTGATGTACTGCGCGACGTCTCCCCGAATTCCTTTGTCGCGGAGCATTATTGGTACTGGGTTTTCGGGGGTGAGCCGGAAACCGAGCCTCGTTTGTATCTCCGCGCGCTCCATGCTGGTGCCAGTGCGCTCAAACAAACGTTCTCAGCGGTATCGATGTCGAAACAACAGCTCTGGCACTCCGGTGTTGCTCTCTCTGAACTTGGTGAGGTAGGCGCCGAAGCAGCCATGACCACTCAAGGCCTGAGTCAGCCAGAAGTTCAGCTCTCCGTGGCCACGATCAACCCATCGGTTGAGATGCGGTATCAATCGGTTCGTCCATCGTCCTTTTGTTGAGCGATCCCATTCCGCTTGCCATTTGGCCAAGGTCCCAGCTCTTGCAACCTCGCGAAGGGCAGCCCGG
>JAPYYZ010000390.1:0-20888 GCA_030522705.1 Eretmocerus eremicus
CCAAGATGGCGGACTCAAGATGGCGGAGTGAAAATTCTCGAAAACTGCGTATTCTAGCTCACAAATCTCTACTCGGGGGTTTTTGGGGTCGCTGATCACAAATACGAAGTCATAATTCCAATTCTCCAAAATCCAAGATGGCGGACCCAAGATGGCGGAGTGAAAATTCTCGAAAACTGTGTATTCTAGCTCACAGATCTTTACTCGGGGATTGGAATTTGAAATTGAGAAATTCAAGATGGCGGCTCCGCCATGTTGGATCCGCCATCTTGGATTCAAGAATTTGAAATTATGACTCCATATTCATGATCAGCGACCCCAAAAACCCCTGAGTAGAGATTCGTGAGCTAAGATACGCAGTTTTCGAGAACTTTGGGTCCGCCACCTTGGATTTTGGAAAATTGAAATTTCGACCTCATATTCGTGATCAGCGACCCCGAAAACCCCCAAGTAGAGAATTTTAGGCTGAAATATCTAAAAGAAAGATGTAAGTAACAAAGGGTCATACGGGAAATACGCATTTTTCAACGTAAATTGTTTATTTGAAAACAACAACAAATCGATCATTGCGAAATCAACCCTTCATAGTCTGGTCCCATGTCTTCCTAGTCTGAAACGATTTTTTTTGTGAGTGTTCATCGATTATAGGGCTCAGGAACAAATTTATTCGAAAAAAACCGGAATTTTCGAGATTGTTTATTTATTTGCAAAAATAATAAACAAAGTTGACCTGGATTCGATAATGGGATGCATAGCCATGATACCAAAGGAGGTTATAAACTTTGTTCCATGATTTTGCGACGCATCAAAGTGAAGTTACAGTGGAAAAACCAAGATTGAAGAGGTGGGACGTATACGTCCCACCGCCCCTGAAAGGGTTAAGATGCTCTAGTGCTTCTGGTTCAAGGCAGCCGTCAAGATGGGAAATTTTAATGATATTGTCCAGGCTCGAATCAACTATCATTGTTTTCAATTTTTCCTTGAATGACTGCCAGTCAGAAAACTTGTCAGAAAAACGAGGTAGCTTGAGTTTTCCGAAGAAGCTTGCATAGAGGGCTGAGACAAAACAATATGCTGCGGCTGAGATGGCCCAGGTTGATTGTATTGTCCTAGATTTTGAGTAGGGGCGAGAGCGAGAGCTGCAATATTGCCTTGCAATTCCGCGGCCAGCTCACCGTAAAGTTCTTCCACAACTGAGAACTTGTCATCTTGGGAGTATGGCAGAGCAGCTTTATCACCGGTTGTAACAATGGCTACCAGTTGAAAATGATTATCGGTAAAACGTCTCCAATAATCCCCCAGAAGCTTGGCGCGGTGTTGATAGATAATATATTCATCCGCGCTTCAGCTACTTTCAGAGTATTCTCTATGAATCTATCAAATCTCTTCCGTATTCCGCTTGTTGTGCGAGCAAAGCTTGTGCTGCCATGGTGACAGAAATACGAATTGAGAAAACGGAGAACTGAACTACTTGTATTGCAACTCAAAAAGAAGTTGATATGGAATGTGCTAAGTAGTTCGTGCATTTATCAAACTCGAGAGCGAGTTGACAAGAAATGCGCCAAGTAGCGCGTATGTTGGTCAAACTCGAGAGCGAGTTGACATGGAATGCGCCAAGTAGCTCGTGTATTGATCAAACCCGAGAGCGAGTTGACATGGAATGTGCCAAGTAGTGCGTGTAATGGTCGAACTCGAGAGCGAGTTGACAAGGAATGCGCCAAGTAGCGCGTGTAATGATCAAACTTGAGAGCGAGTTGACATGGAATGCGCCAAGTAGCGCGTGTAATGGTCAAACTCGAGAGCGAGTTGACAAGAAATGCGCCGAGTAGCGCTTGTAAAGGTTGAACTCGAGAGCGAGTTGACAAGGAATGCGCCAAGTAGCGCGTGTAATGTTTATACGTAGAAAACGATATAGCATCAGCTGGATGCGTTGTCGAGAGAACATTCAGAGAGTAAGATTTGATAGGCAATACATCACCAAATCTATGCGCAGGCATGCGACAACGGGCTGATATTTGTAGGACGTTGGCGTGTGGGCTACGTTGAGCCACCGCTGCTGGCGCCTACGTGACTTTGTCCACTCTCAAAATGGTGGAGCCCTGTATTTCCGCCTAGCCACGCGGTCGTTGCCTCGTTGTTCTGTTGTGTAGCCACGAGGTGACGTCGAGGCTCTGGAATGCGATGACTCATGCATCTACACGAGAAGATGCTGTTTTCCGCCCGAGCTGCCTTGCACTGCACTTATTTGCATGTACAGCACTGCACTGCACTCGCGATTATGCCCGCACGCGTCATCGGATGTTCACGTGCGTAATGTGTCCGTCGCGAGATTTACAGCGCACAAGAAGCACGGAGGAAATGGCGTCAATCCGCGTGACTCGTTCCCACTCGACGTTCTTCGCAGTTACCTGCAGATCGCCCAAACGAGAGGAGCCATGGTCGAGGGATCCGGCTCGAAGGACCAAAAAATGTTTGCTCGCAAAAAAAGAAAAAAGAAGGTCGCGAAAAGAAAAAAGAAGAAGAGCAGCAGCTGAGCCGCTGGCTGCTTAAAACTGCAGCGGCACCGGTCCTCGAATGGCAGCTCCGGAACTCTCGAGGCGATCGCGTGGCTGCTGCGGAGGGGAACGCAATTGCAAGAGAAATAATGGGGCCGACACGACACAATTCACTTTAACCAGATGGATTTATTAATCCGAGGAATAGGGTTACAAAGCAAAATTTGAAGAGTGTCGCGACGGAACAATTTGAGCTCGGGTGCCCGGACAATATCTGAAACTTCTGGCTCCGAGGCCGGCTCAGGCGGAACTGAGCAACTCTCCGTCTCGCGAGAGCGGAGCGAGCGCGAGAGTTTCGTGAGTTGCGCAGTGGTGAAGACTGCGCGGGACCATGGATTGAATGCACGAGAGCGTAATAGAAAGGATCAAATCCAGAAATAGGCATCGGCCCGAACACGTACTAGCTATTAGATGGAGATACTCTGAGCGTCGTAGATATGTGCGCATGCGAAGTTGGAGTTGATTATCAAGTGGGGATTTGCTTGAAAAAACGCCTTAAAGAACAGCAAAAATGGGGTATGTCCCAAATTGGTAAAGACAATTTCAAGCTGTATATTGGCCCTCCGTCAGAGCTATGGATTTCCAAAATACCTCATTCTTGCTGTTTTTTAGGCATTTTTCAAGCGAATCCCCACTTGATAATCAGCTCCAACTGCGCATGCGCACATATCTACGACGCTCAGAATATTTTTATCTAATAGCTAGTACAATTACCCTCAGAATGTGTCCACTTCATGTCGATTGATTGATTGATTGGAACGGAGATACGGCTGAATCAGAATTAAAAAACATCCAAGGTACCAAATCCGTGAGCCCCGGGATTGCCTCGACGACCCCTCCAAACTTTGAACGCGTTCATCTCCGGTTCTACTCAATTAATTCACATCCCTAAGGGAGCATTTTGAAGATTATTGCACCAGCTATCAATTGAAACCAGTTTGGATACAAAATACTCACGCGCATGCTCAAGATGTTTACGTTTTACAGATGAAATGACAGTTGTCAATAGTCATGATTCGTCATAAATGAGTTTTTCTGCGCATACGCGTGAGTTTCTAGTATCCAAACTGGTATCAATTGATAGCTGGTGCAATCATCTTCGGAGAGCTTCCTCAGGGATGCGAATCGATTGAGTAGAACTGGGAATATACGCGTTCAGAGTTTGGAAGGGTCGTCGAGGCAATCCCGGGGCTCACGGATTTGGTACCTTGGATGTTTTTCAATTTCAAAATAGGCGTATCTCCGGCTCTGCTCAATCCTATTCCGTTAAGAGGTTGGATGAAAAATATGTATCAACCAATCGATTCAGAATATCAAAATACGTCATGATAATTTGTTTCGTATTTTTGGATACTGATAGAGAAGAGATGTCATACTTTCGTGATGAGGAAAAATGGAAAATATTACAGACGCGTGATTAAAACAGCGAAAATTGAAATGTACTCAATATAGAATGCTCAAACTGGAGTAAGATGTCAGTTCGATGATTCTCTATAACTCCTCAGGAGTTCAAAAGAATCGGCCGTACCGTTGAAGTGTCATCGTGGATGGTGGGGACAAAAGACATACGCACAAACATACAGAAACGGGGGAAAAACCGGAAACAATGCGATGAAGTAATTTCATGAGAGGCAGTGGGTAAAATGTGTGACGTACACTCGATAGATCTTGGCGAGGGGGACAAGAAGCGCTTTGTTCCATATGGCTAGGAGGTGTGATGGAGGAGAAAAAGGGATTTGGAGCATCAAGAGAGCAAGAATTTCGTTGTCACGAATACGAAGCTTTCTCTTTGAGGGAGCGAAACAGCGACCTAGCGACTAATCATCGACCCCAAAATTCTTCGCGTTCACTTGGGACGCTCCATCTGGGCGTAATTTACAGTCATCTGATGCAGAAAGGTGTTGGGAGAGATTTGGTGCCGGCACAAACGACCTTCCGAATACAATCTGACCGATTCTAGCGAGTTCGTCTCGAAGACTCAATATCGACCCCAAAAATTCTTGGCGTCCACTTGTGAGGCTCCATTTGGACGCGAATGACAATTATCTGATGCGACAAGGTGTGAGGACAGATTTGGTGCTGGCACGAACAATCTTCCTTATAGAATCTGAGCAATTTTAGCGTGTTCGTCTCGATTCCCAGTCACGGAATAGCAACCTCGCGACTCAAAATCGACCTCGAAATCTTTGGCGTCCCTTTTGGACGCTCCACCTGGGCGAAACCGACAGGTACTTGATGCCAAAAGATGTGAAGAGGCATTTGGTGCTGGCACAAACAACCTTCTACATAGAATCTGATCGATTTCAGCGAGTTCGTTCCAAACATCTGTCAGAAAGTAGCTAATTCGCGACTGGAAATCGGCCCCAAAATGTTCGGCGTCCGTTCAGGACGCTCCATCTGGGCGCAAATGTCAGGTATTTGATGCGGAGAGGTGTTGAGGGAGATTTGGTGTTGGCAGGAACATTTTTCACATCGAATCTGATCGATTGGAGAGAGTTCGTCTCGATTACCATTAGAAAAATAAAGACCTCGCGACACAAAACTGACCCCAAAATTTTTAGCGTCTACTTCGGACGCTCCATCCGAGCGCAAATGGTAAGTCTCGGATGCGGGGAGGTGTTAGGTAAGATTTGAGGCTGGCACAAACAACTCCCCACATCGGATCTGATCAATTATCGCGAGTTCGTCTCGATTACCAGTCTAAAAATAGTGACCTCGTGACACAAAACTGACCCCAAAATCTTTGGCGTTTACTTGAGACGCCCCATCTGGGCGCGAGTGGTAGATTTCTGATGCGAAGAGGTGATAGGGGAGATTTGTTGCTAGCACGAACAACTCTCCACATCGAATCTGATCGAATTTGGCGCATTGGTCTCGATTAGCAATCAAAAAATAGCGACCCCGAGACTCAAAACCGACCCCAGAATTTTTGCCGTCTACTTGGGACGCTCTTTTTGGGCGCGAAAGACAGGTATCTGATTTGGTGAGGTGTCGATGGAGATTTGATGCTGGCAGGAACAACTCTCCCCATCGAATCCGAACGATTATAGAGAGTTTGTCTCGATTACCAGTTGTAAGATTGCGACGCCGCGACTCAAAATCGTCCGCAAAATCTTTGGCATCCACTCGGAACGCTTCATCTGGGCGCGGAAGACAGGTATTCGATGCGGGGACGTGTGAGAAGAGAATTGGTGCTGGGAGGACGGCTTTCCACATCGAATCTGATCGATTATAGCGAGTTCGTCTCGATTACCAAAAGAAAATAGCGACCTTGCGACTCAAGAGTGACCCCAAAGTTTTTCGCGTCCACTCGGTTTGCTTCATTTGGGCGCAGATGACAGGGATTCAATGCGGAGAGGTGTCGAGGGAGATTTAGTGCTGGGACTAACATCTTCCCACATCGAATCTGATCAATTATAGCGAGTTCGACTGGATGACCTGTCAAAAGATAGCTAACTCGCGACTCGGAATCGACCCTCAAATGCTTGGCGTCTACTTGGGACGCTCCATTTTGGCGCGAACGCAGGTATTGGATGTGAAACCGTGTCCTGTCTGAATTCCTCTCGATCACCTGTCGAAAAATAGCCACCTCGCGACTCAAAATCGACCACAAAATTCCTGGCGTGACGTTGAGACGCTCCATCTGGTTGCAAATGACAGGTATTCGATGCGAGAAGGAGTAAGGGGAGATTCGGTGCGGGCATGGACAGCCATCCACATCCAATCTCATCGATCATAGTTAGTTTGTCTTGGTTACCAGTCGAAAATGACGACCTCGCGACCCAAAATCGTCCCCAAAAATCCTGTGCGTCCACTCGGGACACTGTATCTGGGCGCAAATGACAGTTACTCGATGAAGGAAGGTGTCAGAAGAGATTCGGTGCTGGGACAAACAACCTCCTACTTCGGATCTGATCGATTTCAGCAGGTTTCTCTCGATACTCAGTCGAAAGTAGCGACCTCGCGACTCAAAATCGACCCCGAAATTTTTGTCAACAACTTGGAACGCTCGATCTGGGCAAGAATGACAGGTATCGAATGCGGGAAGGTGTTGGGGGAGATTTTTTATTGGCGTCAACAACTTCCCTCATCCAGTCTGATCGTATAAGACGAGGTCGTCCTGATGAGCATTCGAAGAATAGTGACTCCGCGACTCAAGATCGACCCTAAAATTCTTTAGGCCCTCTTGGGACGCTCCATCTGGGCAAGAAATATAGGTATCCGCTGCCACGACGTGTGAGTAGGGATTTGGTGCTGGCTCAAACAACCTTCCACATTAGATCTGGTCGATTTCAGCGAGTTCGTCTCGATACCCAGTTAAGAGCGATCTCGCGACTCACTACCGACACCAAAATTTTTTGCGTCTACTTGGGATGCTCCATCTGGGCGAGGGAGAGAAGTATCTGATGCCACGAGTTGTGGAAAAAGGATTTGGTTCTGGCACAAACAATTCGACACGTTGAATCTGATCGATGATAGCGAGCTGGTCTCGATACCCAGTCAGAGAAGAGCAACCTCACGACTTACAATCGACCCCAAAATTTTTTGCGTCTCCTCGGGGCGCTCCATCTGCGCAAGGAAGACAGGTGTCCGATCCCACGAGCCGTGAGGGAGGATTCGGTGCTGGCACGAATAACTTTACACGTCGAATCTGATCGATGATAGCGGGATCGTCTCGATTACCAGTCCAAAAAGGGCGACCTCGCGAAACGAATTCGTCCCCAAACATTTTTGGCGTCTACTGGGGACGCTCCATTTCGGCGCGAATGATGAGTATTCGATACATAAAGGTGAGGGGGGAGGATATCTGCTCGCTCAAAGATCTCTCCACATCGAATCTGATCGATTATAGCGAATTCCTCTAGATTACCAGTCGAAAAAGAGCAACCTTGCGACCCAAAATCGACCCCGAAATCTTTGGCGTTCACTCAAGACAATCCATCTCGGCGCAGATGACAGGGATTCAATGCATAGAGGTTTTGGGGGAGATTCGGTGCTGGCACAGTTATTCTTCCACATCGAATCTGATCGATAATAGTGAGATCGTCTGGATGACCAGTCGAAAAAGATTGATCTAGCGACTCAAAATCGACCCTCAAATCCTTCGCGTCTACTTGGGAAGCTATACCGGGCGGAACTGACAGGAATGAGATGCGAGGAGATCTGAGGAGAGATTCGGTGCTGGTACGAACCCTTATCCAGATCGAATCCGATCGATTATAGCGAATTCAGCTGGATAACCAGTCGAAGAATAGCGACCTCGCGACTTAAAATCGACCCCAAAATCTTCGTTGTCTACTTGGGACACTCCATCTGGGTGTCGATGGCAGGAATCCAATCCGGAAAGGTGTCGGGGAAGATCTGGTGCTGGGACAAACATCTTCCCACATCGAATCTGATCAATTATAGCGAGTTCGTCTGAATGACCGGTCAAAAGATAGCTTACTCGCGACTCGGAATCAACCCTTAAATGTTTGGCGTCTACTTGGGACGCTCCATCTTGGCGCAAATGACAGGTATCGGATCGGATCGATCATAGTGAGTTCGTCTTGATGACCAGTCGAAGAATAGCGACATCGGGACTCAAAATCACCCTCAAAATATTTCACGCCCATTTGGGACGCTCCATCTGGGCACAAATGACACTTATCGGATGCGAGGAGGTGTGAGGAGAGATTTGATGCTGGCACAACCAGCCTCCCACATACAATCTGATCGATTATAGTTAGTTCCTCTTGTTTACCACTAAGAAAATAGCGACCTCGCGACTCGAGAGTGACCCCAAAGTTTCTCGCGTCTCTTCCGGTTGCCCCTTCTGGGTGCCGATGACAGAAATCCCATGCAGAGGAGTGTTCAGGGAGATTTGTTGCTCGCCCAAACATCGCCCCACATCGGATCTGATCGATTATAGCGAGTCCGTCTCGAAAACCACTAGAAAATTAGCGACCACGCGACTCAGAATCGAATTCGAAATTTTTGGTGTCCACTTGGAACGCTCCTTCTGGGTGTTGATGACGAGAATCTCACGCGAGAGAGTGTTAGGGTAGATGAGGTGCTGGCACAAACAACTTTCCAGATCGGAACTGATCGATTATAGCAAGTTCGTCTCGATTACCACTGAAAAAATAGCGACCTTGCGACTCAAGAGTGACCCCAAAGTTCTTCGCGTCTACTCGGTTTGCTCCATCTGGGTGCAGATGACAGGAATTCGATGCGGGAAGGTGTGAGGGAAGATTTGGTGCTGGCACAAACATCTTCCCACATCTAATCTGATAAATTATAGCGAATTCGTCTGGATGACCTGTCGAAAGATAGCTCACTGGCGACTCGGGATCGACCCTCAAATGTTTGGCGTCTACTTGGGACGCTCTATCTTGGTGCAGATGACAGGTTTTGAATGTGAAACGGTGTTGGAAGTAATTCCGGAGCTGGTACCAGGAATTTTCCACATCGAATCTGATCGATCATAGTGAGTTTGTCTTCATTACCACTGAGAAAATAGCGACCCCGTCACTCGAGATTGACCCCAAAATTTCTCGCGTCTACTTGGGACGCTCCATCTGGACAAGAATGATAGGTATCGAATGCGAGAAAAAGTTGAGGGAGATTCTTTGTTGGCACAAACAACTTTTCACATCTAATCTGATCGTATGTAACGAGGTCGTGTTGATGAGCATTCAGAAAATAGCGACTCCGCGACTCAAAATCGACCCCAACATTCTTGCGTCTACTTGGGACGCTCCATCTGGGCGAGGAAGACAGGTATTCGATGCCACGAGATGTGAGAAAGGATCTGATGTTAGCACAGACAACTTTCCACATCGAATCTGATCGATAATTGTGAGATCATCTCGATTACAAGTCAAAGAAGAGCAACCTAGCGACTCAAAATTGACTCTCGAATCCGTTGCGTCTACTTGGGATTTTCCTTCGGGCTGAACTGACAAGAATTGGTTGCGAGAAGGTATTAGAAGCGATTTGGTGCTGGTACAAACCCTTCTCCAGATGAAATCTGATCAAGTATAGCAAGTTCCTCTCGATTACCAGTCGGAAAATAGCGTCCTCGCGACTAAAAATCGACCCCAAAATTCCCGGTGTCTACTTGGGACGCTCCATCTTGGTGTCGAGGCCAGGGATCTAACGCGGAGAAGTTTCAGGGAAGATGTGGCGCTGACACGAACAACTTCCAACATCGAATCTGATCGATTATAGCCAGTTCGTCTCCATTACCTGTCAAACGATAGCTAACTCGAGACTCGGAATCGACCCCCAAATGTTTGGCGTCCACTTGGGATGCTCAATCGGGGGAACTGACAAGGATTGGATGCGAGAAGGTGTTACAAGCGATTTGATGCTGGTACGAACCCTTTTCCTGATCAAACCTGATCAAGTATAGCAAGTTCCTTTCGGTTACCAGTCTGAAAATAGCGTCCTCGCGACTAAAAATCGACCCCAAAATTCCCGGTGTCTACTTGGGAAGCTCCATCTTGGTGTCGATGACCGAGATCTAACGCGAAGAAGTTTTAGGGAAGATGTGGTAATGGCACAAACAACTTCCCACATCGAATCTTATCGATTATAGCGAGTCCGTCTCGAAAACCACTGGGAAATTAGCAACCACGCGACTCAGAAACGAACTCGAAATTTTTGGTGTCCACTTGGAACGCTCCTTCTGGGTGTTGATGACGAGAATCTCACGCGAGAGAGTGTTAGGGTGGATAAGGTGCTGGCACAAACAACTTTCCAGATCGGAACTGATCGATTATAGCAAGTTCGTCTCGATTACCACTGAAAAAATACCGACCTCGCGAACCAAGAGTGACCCCAAAGTTTTTCGCGTCTACTTGGGTTGCGTCATCTGGGCGCAAATGACAGGTATTCGATGCGAGAAGGTGTTAAGGAAGATTTGGTGCCGGCACAAACATCTTCCCACATGGAATCTGATCAATTGTAGCGCGTTTGTCTGGATGACCTGTCAAAAGATAGCTAACTCGCGACTCGGAATCGACCCCCAAATGTTTGGCGTCAACTTGGGACGCTCCATCTTGGCGCAAATGACAGGTATTGGGTGTCAAACGGTGTTAGGGGGGATTTCGGAGCTGGCAACAAAAACTTCCCATATCAGATCTGATCGTACATAGTGAGTTCGTCTCGATGACCAGTCGAAAAATAGCGACCTCGAGACTCAAAATCACCCTCAAAATATTTCGGATCCATTCGGAACGCTCCATCTGGGCACCAATGACATTGATCGGATGCGAGGAGGTGTGAGGAGAGATTTGTTGCTGGCCTAAACAATTTTCCACATCGAATCTGATCGATTATAGCGATTCCGTCTCGATTACCACTGAAAAAATACCGACCTCGCGACCCAAGAGTGACCCCAAAGTTTTCCGCGTCTACTTGGGTTGCGTCATCTGGGCGCAAATGACAGGTATTGAATGCGGAGAGGTGTTGAGGGAGATCGCTTGTTGGCATAGACAACTTCCCACATCAAATCCGATCGTATATAGCGGGGTCGTCTTGGTAAGCATCCAAGAAGTAGCGACCCCGCGACTCAAAATCGACCCCAAAAATTTTTGGCGTCTACTTGGGACGCTCCATCTCGGCGCAAATGATGGGTTATGGGTCTTGATGCGAAGAGGCGAGTGGGAAGATTTGGTGCTTGCACAAACATCCTACCACATCGAATCTGATCGATGATGGCAAGTTCGTCTCGATACCCATCAAGAAAAGAGCGACCTTGCGACTCACAATCGACCCCAGGATTCCTGGCGTGTATCTGGGACGCTCCATCTGGGCGCAAATGACAGGTATTCGATGAGAAAAGGTGTGAGGAGAGATTTTGTGCTGAAATAAACAGCCTTCCAAATCCAATCTGATCGATCATAGTTAGTTCGTCTTGATCACCAGTCAAAAAATAGCGACCTTGCGACTCAAAATTGATCCTCACAATCCTCTGCGTCCAATTGGGACGCTCTATCTGGGCGGAGATGATAGTTATCTAACGCTGAAAGGTGTCAGAAGAGAATCGATGCTGGAACAGACAACCTCCCACATCGAATCTGATCGATTCCAGCGGGTTCGTCTCGATACCCAGTCAGAAACGAGCGACCTCGCGACTCACTGGTGCTGGTACGAACCCTCTCCCAGATCGAATCTGATCGATTTTAGCGAGTTTCTCTCGATCACCAGTCAGAAGATAGCGACCCTGCGACTCAAAATCGACCCGAAAATGTTCAGCGTCTACTTGGGACGCTCCATCTGGGCGCAAATTCCAGGTCTCTGATGCGAAAAGGTGTTGGAGGAGATTTGACGCTGGCACAAACACTTCTACACATCGAATTTGATCGATTACAGCGAGTTCGTCTCGATTACCATTAATAAAATAGCGACCTCGCGACTCAAAGTCGACCCCAAATCTCCTGGCGTCTACTCGGGATCGTTCCCCTGAGCGCAAATGACAGGCATTTGATACATGGAGATTGAAGAGAATGTTCGGTGCTAGCACAAACAGCTCCCCACATCGAGTCGGATCGATTATACGGAGTTCGTCTTGATCACCAGTCGAACGATAGCGACCTTGCGACTCAAAATCGACCCCAAAATTTTGGGCGTCTTTTTGGAACGCTCCAACCGGGCTCAGATGACGGGTATCCGATGCGAACAGGTGCTAGGAGATACCTGATGTTGGCACAAACATTCTCCCACATCGAATCTGATCGATCATAGCGAGTTTGTCTCGATTACTAGTCGAAAAATAGCGACCCCGCGACTGGGAATCGACCCCAATATGTTTGGCGTGTGGTTCGGACACTCCATCTCCGCGCAAATGAGAGGTTCCTCATTCAGAACGGTGTTAGGAGAGATTCGGTTCCCTCACAAACAGTTTTCCGAATCGAATCCGATCGACTATAGCAAGTTCGTCTCGATTCCCTCAAAAAAAATAGCGACCTCGCGACTCAAAATCGACCTCAAAGTTTTTGGCGTCTACTGGGGATTGTCTATCTGGGCGCAGGTGACAGGTATCCAATGCGGGCAGGTTCTAGAAAAGGTTCGGTGCTGGCACAAACAGCTTCACACACACTCTGAATCGGATCGATTATGGCGAGTTCGTCTCGATCATCAGTCAAAAATCGTACCTCTCGACTCAAAATCGAACCCAAATTCCTCGGCGTCTCCTTGGGATGCTACATCTGGTTGCAAATGACAGGTTCCTGATGCGGGGAGGTTTCGAAGAAGGCTTGGTGTTGGCTCAAGTTCTAACCAAAGATCAGATCAACGTGATCGAGTAATTGTTATACGCAATCCATGGGTTCTCAACATATGATACCTTAGCTTGTTTGGAACAGTATCTTGAGTTAGGAAACCAGCTCTCGGAACTTCAGATTCTCAAACTACAGGTCATTACTTCCAAAATGCACTCTCGAAAGTCTCAATTGGACACGATTTTCCCGGGTTCATTGATTTCGATGAAAAAGAGGCGTTCGGCTCCACTGTGCATTGGTTAGCCCCCGCTTACCTCGCTCCATACAATCAAGAGCCGACTTGACGAAATTCTCGATTGCAGTGAGTTTCATCATAATTGCTCGCGCGCGTTCACATTGTCGTTGCGATTCATAGCTAACGCAATATTCTCTTTTTTTTGTCAAGCCGTTCGTCCGTCTGGCTTTGATGTAAATAACATTTCGAAAGAAATTCGACACAGACCGGTTGAGTTTGATTGACTTGAGATCGACCTCACCTCTTCAATGTATCGGAGTAACCAGGGTTCTCACTCAATGCGTGGATAGCAGCTCTTGAATCTGCGAGGCGAAATATACGAAAATCCAGTCGTCATTTCATGCGCCCTGAGACGAGCGATCTCATCATTGATTATCCGTTTGGAAGCGGTACGATTTCTCAGGTGATCGAGTGAGATTTTGTGTACGAGAAATTGAAATGCACTGATTGGACTTGTGATTCAGCATCAGAGAGATTGTCTGTGTGGTGGTATGTGCAAATAAGGATGCGGGAATTCAAGTTACTCCGCACCTCAGAATCGGGGAAATATGTCCAGATAATGAATCAATTGCTAGGGTTATATGCTATATCCATAACAATTTACTTGTGGATGAATAATATCCCTTCCTCGGTTGGAGTCAACAAATAATGAGTTCTTGCAAACCTCTTGAGGAATCGTTACCCATCATCTGGTTCAAATGAACCTGAAGTTTTGGGGATGCATTGGTCTTGGTAGGAATGTTACTAGGAGTACGAATAGTATGGAGAGGGCAGAGTTGATGAAATCTCATCGTGTATCAGTACTAGTGACTATGTAGTGGATGTGTGCATCAAGATTCAGTGTAGCCAATCCAACATTCGGACGAAATCACCGAGCTCGTTTACTCGTCTGACTACCGGTCGACTAGATACGAATGCGGCTCTTGTAACACAGAGAGCAAGAGAAAGATTGAGTTCTCAGTTTTACGTCTCGGCACCTGCTCTTCCGAGCTCTATCCAGACGGCACCCATGTGCGTGGGGTTCAGTTACGCTCAACCGGCGCGTCAGCAACTGCCAACTATCGATTCCACCTCGTTGAGAGGGACCTACAGTTTGAGGTGGGTTCCGAACCACCGAGACCGCCGTGAAAAGCACGTGAGAAAAAATCCCAGTGGTGCCGACCGGGATTTGCACCCTGGCCTTCTGCGTGGGAGGCAAGGACCTCATCCACTAGGCCATGGCGGCCTCTCCAGAGAGCAAGAAGAGCAGGATTCCTATTCACGTCAGGAGGGAAGTCGAGCCGACATACTCACAAAGCCCCTCTTTCCGCCACGTCGAGCAAGTTTGCCCGCACCGCTGACTCGTCTCTCTTAAGACAACTAAGACATCCTTGACTGTGATGAGGTCTTCCAAGTCTTGGGGATGCGTATGTCTTTATAGGAACGTTAGTAGGAGTATACATACCATTTCAGAATCTAACAGAATCATAATTCAGTTTCGATAACCTTGTCCAACATCGGTTCGTGAACATAATATGTATTGCGCGGCAGTCGGGGTCACTCTTATTTTCTCCATGTATCTTCAAGATTCCACGTGCTTCATCAAACTCTCTGATAACGTCTAAGGAGCTTGTTCATATCTTTGGATATCAACCGACTGGATGACAATGAGACTTCTGCCGTTCAGGAGTCAAGAGAGACAGGATGCCCATTTGCATCGAGATTCGAGTCGGTCTGACAATCTCAGAAAGGATCCAATTTGTTCCCCATGCCCAATTCTCATGTTCTTATGAGCTGCATGGGAAACACCACAACTCAGATGTCCGCGATTCTTGAGCCGCAGCAATGACAAATGATCGGATCGATGCAGTCTAGAGTCAAGTACAGTCGTCCCTGGTTTTACGCGGAATTTTTTTACGCGGTTTTGATTTTACGCGGATCGAGAATTTGTACCATCCCTATTTTTACTCGAAAATTTTGCTTGATTTTACGCGGTTCAATTTCTGATTCGAAGTTGCGTGTGGATTTAAAAACCCATGACCGCGAACGCCGCGAATGTTCAAATGTAAACAGAACCCCCTATTTCGACGCGATGGCCTCCAAAAGGAAATAATCATTCTCACACGATAAGATTGTGGAGAAATCTAGAAATGTATTTAATTTGGAAACCGAAATCAAAATTCTCGATCAACTCAAAACTGGAGATGAAATTTTTACCGTTGCTGCTAGATTCCGAACGAGGTACATTCTCATTTACTTTTTCTGAAAAGTATAACTTGGCGAGTATGAGTTTCCCAACCAAGAATTCATTCCCATATACTGACTTTCAGTAGACGCATAGGAATTACACATACTCAACGATATACATAGATGCACAAAATTGTAAGAGATAGGCTATTTAAAAAAATGGCCGGACCGTCATTTCGATTCTTGAAAAGAATGAGATCAGGAGGAATATGTCGAGTAGTTCTTGATTTGACATTAAGGGAACATCAGTTCAAATTAGAGGAAGAATTGAAATCAAGGAAGAATTGTCGAGTGGAACTATTCATAATTCATCCGGAAAGTTTCATATCATTTTATCTTGGAATGATACAAATTACTCACACTTTTTCGTCCAAAATTGTAGCGCCTTGCGTTTTCTAAGGACAATAGAGAAGCAGTGTTTAAAAATTTGATTTTAATTCCAAGCTGATATCAAGTATCAATAAATTTGCAGTCAAATCTCACCGATTTTCTCGTTTCCAGCGATTTTTTCGTAATTAAGCTCTGTCGTGGAACGAATTACCCTGTTTTCCATAAGCGCAATGTCTTTTTTTACGCGGTTTTTTTACGCGGTGCTTTCACGGAACGTATTGTCCGCGTAAAAACAGGGACGACTGTATATGGACTGCTGAGTGATTAGAAGGACAGCTCAGATAAGGTGAATAGTTTTTAGATCTCGACAGTTCATACAGAAATAAGCAATACCTAGGTAGATACTTCCTTAGTGGCGTGTAACATGAATGAACAAGGAAGAGTTGATGAAATCTCATCACGTATTCGTTTGAGGGACGATGTAGTGAATATGTGCATAGAAATTCGGTCGACTAGATGCGAATGCGGCTCCTGCTACTCAAAGAGCAAGAGAAGCAGGATTTCCATTCTCATCAGAAGATAAGTCAAGCCAACATACGCAGGAACCACCTCTCCCAGCTACGTCGGCGAAGTTCTCCCGCATCGTTCACTTGTCCCCCTCAAGCCACCTCAGACTTCTACGACTGAGATGATGTCCTTCAAGTTTTGGGGATTCGCTGGTCTTGGTGAGAACGTCACTAGGAATATACACACAGTTTGGAAATCTAACAGAATCATAATTTCATTTTGATGGCCACATCCAACATCGTTCCATCAATATATCTGTCGCACGGCAATCGGAAACAACTCTTCTCCCTTCGATACATAATCAAGGTTTCACGTAGTTTATTCAACTTTCTGATAGTGTCTGGGAAGCTTGTTCACCATATTGGATACTATCTGACTCGATGAGAATTGGACTTCTGCTATTCACGATTCAAGAGAGGCAGGATTCTCATTTGCATCGGTAGTTGAGCCGCTCTGACAATCTCAAAAAGTAACCCATTCGAATCCATGCCTAACTATCATGATTTGACAAGCTTCGTGGCAAACTTTATCACTCAAATATCCGCGATTCTCGAGCTAGAGCCAAGACCAAAGATTAGATTCGATGCATCTTAGAGTCGAATATATGGACTGGTAGGTGAACGACAGAAGAGGTTGAATGTGGTGAATAGTTTTCAGAGCTTGACAGTTGGAAGAAGAAGACAAACTACCCGGATCTTTTACTAGTTAGGTCTACCCTAACTAGTAAAAGATCTGGGCAGTTTGTCTTTTCAGTCAGTAAAAGGTCTACCTTTTACTGTTGGCGAATAGCCTAGATGAACAAGAAAGAGTTGATGAAATCTTATCGGGCATCCGTTCTGATGACTATGCAGTGAATATAAGCATAACAACTCGGTTCAGCTAATCTAACATTCAAACAATCTTTCGGTGCCCGTTCACTCGTGTGGGTGTTGAGATGGAAGAAGTACATCGAAACTCTTTGAATAAAAGACAGAGTTGAAGACGCATTAGTTACTCTCAGGTCGTTAAGATCTCCGTCAAGTTGGGGTCCCTCATATGTGATCATTTAGATGACTGTTTTCGTCATCGAATTTCTCACAAACTTTGACGTTATTACTGGTACGTGAAGAAGAAGTTGGCTCCATCAAATTGATGATCACTTGCGTAGAACAAAATTCCCATTATGATCGCTCTCAATACCAACGCACGTAGATCAGTAAGCCTGGGAGGGTTCGATCAACTCGCTGCGCATATTAACGTTTGCAATTTATATTTAATGGGAAGATTATAAAAATTGAGAGAAGCATGTAACACGACCAGAATAATCGGTTTACATTGGATCTCTATATATTGATTAAAGAGCGATATTAGTCAAACAACATTTTGAATATTTTTGAAATCATGTTTAAATCAATAGTTCTCACACGAATTATACAATCGCGAAACAATTAAGTAGTCTCAATTCGTCTGGTGAATCAAGTAGATCTTCCAAGAAATATGCAAGACCACTCCGACGTATCATTCCGGACAAATGAAAGGACACGAAGTAATTCACGACTGCATGGAATGACAAATTAACTGAAATTTTATATATCAAGAACTTGAAATGGTGAGGATTGCTCGATCTACTAATAATTCGAGAGAATCACTGAGCATTGAGTAGAATATTCCTTTCTCGACGATTCGGTTATTCTACTCACGGCTCGTATGTAATCAAGAATCGATCAAAAAGTTTGGCATCGTGTAGAACGATTAATCAATGCAATTAATTTCCGTGCATGCCATTACCCACAATTTTATGAACGATGCGTTTGATGATAGATAGTTCCATGATTCGGGGGAATCGAATCTCATGATGTCCGGCTGAAAACGTCGAGGTGTGTGGCTACATCGCAATTTAGAGGCCTCGCTATTCAATGAACCAAGTTGGTGTCTCACCACTCCGGATGGTTAATGCTGGCTCTGTGTCATTGATTGTGAAAGTCTACCAAGTATGTTACTTCACGATTCTCTAACCCTGTTTGGTTCCTGACTACTCGCTTGATTGGGACTAGATAAGGTTGGTCAATTGTTAGTCTATTGATCAATCAAGGTTGATCTCTAACCATCTTGTATGGTTGAATTCGGCCCTCTGATTGGTTGATAAATGTTACGATGGAGTTCCAGAGTATGGAATTCTACAGTTATTCAACCCTACTTGGTTTCTGACTACTCACCTGGTTGACACAGAGTTAGGTCGACCTACTTTTTGACTACAGTCAGCCAAACTGGATGACTGACCATCTTGTGTGGTTGGATTCTACCCTCTGGTTGATTTACAGACATAGATACGTTTCGTTGAGTAGGGGTTCGTCCATTTCAGATTGACATTCAACAAACCCTCCATTCGAGGTGGTAACTGACCGCTCAATCCGGTTGTTATGGAGTCGAATCGATTGATTATTGATATTGAGTCCACTATTGCATGAGTGAGGGTGGTGATTGATCGTGACGATGATTTGATTGAACCTTTGTTAATTGATAGATTGGATCATTGCATGTTTCTGTTGGATAAGGGTTCCTCTCCTAGCTTGCGGATGTTTGATGCGAAGATTGTTATATATATAAGATGCCGAATAGCCATAAAATATCATGATGAGTTGATAGTAGAATAGTGTAATAATTATACTAAGGTTGTTCGATTCTATTCATAGGTGTAGGATATACAGAGTCATTGGAATTGTTACGCAATTGTTGTTACTGTTAGAATGAGCTTGAGGAACGACGGATTCATTTATTCATCAATCGAAAAGATATGATGTAGAAGTTCTCACAGAGGTAGAAATATTTCGATCCGAGAAACCGAAGAGTGATACGAAAAGAACTCATTTGTCCCGCTAATTTTTGATGAACTTGAGTTTCATGAATATAGTGCGCAGGGATGATCAAACCTTCCTTACCTCTTGACATTTATATCCTCTGCATTCGAACATACTAATTCATTACAGGTTGATGCAGGCGCGACCCTGCTGGAAATGATTTACTGGGATCCCAGTGGGATCCCTCCTGGGACCTGCATAGGACCTCGCGAAATGTGACTTTACGTGCTCGGGGAACTCAAGGGACGTCGTGGGACCTCATGGAACCTCATGAAAAACCCTTGGGACCCATGGGACCATCCTGGGACCATCCTGGGACCTCCTGAGACCTGCATGGAAACTCGCGAAATGGGGCTCTACGTGCTCGAGGAACTCAAGGGACGTCGTGGGACTTCATGGGACCTCATAAGAAGCCCATGGGACCCATGGGACCATCCTGGGACCATCCTGGGACCTGCATGGGACCTCGCGAAATGGGGCTCTACGTGCTCGAGGAACTCAAGGGACGTCGTGGGACCTCATGGGACCTCATAAGAAGCCCATGGGACCCATAGGACCATCCTGGGACCGCCTGGGACCTCCTGGGACCTCGTGATATGGGGCTGTAGGTGCCAAGGGACCTCAAAGGAAGACGTGGGACCTCATGGGGACTCATGGAAAGGCCATGGGGCCCCTGGGGAACCAATTGGGACCATCCAGGGATCTCCTGGGGTTTCTCATGGGTCCCATGAGTTTTCCATAAGGTCCCATGAGGTCCCACGACATCGCTTAAGGACCTATAGTTCGTGGAGCCCCATATCACGAAGTCCCAGGTGGTCCCAGGATGGTCCCAGGATGGTTCCATGGCTCCCATGAGCTTCCCGTAAGTTCCCATTGAGGTCCCACATCGTCCTATGAGGTCTTTCGGCACCTAGAGCCACATTCCACGAGGTCCCAGGAGGTCCCAGGAGGTCCTAGGATGGTCCCAGGATGGTTCCATGGCTCCTATGAGCTTCCCATGAGTTCCCATGAGGTCCCACATCGTCTTATGAGGTCTTTCGGCACCTAGAGCCACATTTCACGAGGTCCCAGGAGGTCCCAGGAGGTCCCAGGAGGTCCCAAGAGGTCCCAGGAGGTCCCAGGAGATCCCAGGATGGTCCCAGGATGGTCTCATGGCTCCCATGGGCTTGTCATGACTTCTCATGAGGTGCCACGTCCTCTTATGAGATCCCTTGGTACCTAGTGCCCCATATCACGAGGTCCCATCGTGGTCCCAGGAGGTTCCAGGATGGTCCCATGGGTCTCCCATGGGTATCATGGCCTTTCCACGAGTTCCCATGAGGTCCCACGTCGTCCCATTAGGTCTCTTGGCACCTAGAGCTCCATTTCACGAGGTCCCATGGAGATCCCAGGAGGTCCCAGGATGGTCCCATAGGTCCCATGGGTCCTCCATGAGGTCTTATGAGGTCCCACGACGTTCTTCCAGGTCCTTTAGTACGTAGAGCCCCATATCACGAGGTCCCATGTTGGTCCCAAGAGGTCCCAGGATGGTCCCGTGGGGTTCTCACGGGTCCCATGGCCTTTTTATGAATTCTCATGAGGTCCCACGTCCTCCCATGAGGTCTTCCGGCACCTAGAGTCCCATTTCACGAGGTCCCATGCAGGTCCCGGGAGGTGCCACGAGGTCCCAGAATGGTCCCAGGATGGTTCCATGGCGTCTCACCGCGTCCTATGAGGTCCCTCGGCACCTAGAACCCCATATCACGAGGTGCCATGGAGGTCCATCAGAGATCGTCAATGGATGGATTGAGCGCAGTGATCTTACTACTGCGGATTTGCTTGGAATTCATGAGTCGATTGATCTCATTCGAGAAGTTCTCTGCTTGAATCA